>VZTZ01003479.1:218723-248657 GCA_013400955.1 Drymodes brunneopygia | reverse complement strand
CCTACATATTACAAAAAAAAAAAAAGGGGGGGCTTGAGTTTATTTACCAAACGAGGATCAGCTTCCCAGCATGTTAATTCAGCTAATTAGAGCTGAATTAGAGAGAGCGTGCAGGTCTCAGGATAAACCAGGAGAGAGGCACCAACCCCCTTGAGTGAAGGGAAACTTGCACTCCCCAGAGTTCTCACCTTCCCCTGGCCAACCCCAACCTTGCACCGAGGTGGGAAACCAAAGGACAAGAGCTTGGGTGTTGCTGGAGCTTGGAGGAGGGAGGAGGGAATCAAATATACACAATTTTATGTACAGCTCTGATCCCGGGGGGGGCTCCCAACGTCCAGCGGCGCCGGCATCGTCCCTCTGCTCGGGACCAGGAGAGGAGCTCTGCTTCGGTGGGGACACAAAAACCAGGCCAAAAGCATCCTGGTCAGCAGTGTGGGGGATGTGTGGCCCAGGGGCAGGTGGAGCCCTGGCTGGGGCAGCCCTGCCCTAGGAGTGGGGCGCCCGGCAGGAGCGGCAGCAGGCTTTGCTGTAGTACCAGTGGCTGCACAGGTTCACCTTGATGGCCAAGGCACAGTTGGTTCCTGCCTGGTCCTGGCAGCTGTCGTCTGGTGGGGGGGAGAGAGAACACAAGGCAAAAAAAAGAAAATAAACAATTGTGAGCTCGTTTTCCTCCCTGCACAGCTCTAAGCACCACAGGATCATCCTGTTGCTCTGTTGGACATGAAACACTCAGGCAACTCAGGAGCTCAGCCACCAAGGCTGGGTAGAGAGTAAAAGGAGGCCCAGCCTCTCTTTATTCTTATATTGTTACCTTTTTACAGACAGTTATGGATTGGACAAGGAGGTTGCCACCTCTGAAATTCCATAGGTGAGAAACACAGTCCATCACATTCCCCACCCCAGAAAGAAGAATGAAAAACAACATCTAAAATACAAAACAATCCTTAGTTGGTTATGAAAACATGGATTGTTTACACAAAATCTATGAGAACCTTTGCTACCAACTATAAACACAGCACTCTAAAAAAATCAGGACAACATCATCCATCAACAAAATCATCCCTGCTGTGGCTGCCACCTCCCTGACATCCCCTGGGAAACACCATGGGGCTTCTCCATAAATATCATTGTCAGCCTGAGCAAAGGTATGAGCAGGCTGGCCTGTTCCATCACACCTGGCCTGGCTTGGGGAGTCTCATTGGTGCCAGCCCTGAAGCTCATTCTCTTTGCTGTAAAACAGAGCTGCCAAAGGATTGCTGGAGCCACCAAGACACTGAGTTGTCCCCAAGTCAAGGGCTTCCCCTGGTAGGGATTCACAATTTCTATCCCAAAGAGGCTATTTGAGAAAGGGAGTGGGAATCCAGCAGTGACACAGCCAGAGTTAGGGGCAGGGGAGATGCTGGAGACAGGGATGAGGCCAGAGGTTGCTTCAGCACTTCTCCCAGCTCCTTTCAGTGCAATATTTTGCTTCAAACTCATGGGATTCATATTTTTTTTTTTCACTTGAAATTCATAGGATGTATGAAACCAGGCTGTTCCCAGGGCAAGGTGGTCACGAGGCAGCTCCCAAGCTCCGTGCCCCATCCCAGATCCCAAGGGAATGGGCAGCTGAGAGCACCCAGAGCTGAGCCAGGAGCTGGTCCCAAATCTGTCTCCCACTTTCATGCTTTTCTCCCACACCATCCTTATTCCCAAATCCTATTAAAGGATTAGAACCTCGTGTTTGCTAAAGATCACAGGGACTCTGAGCCAGCAGACGAGTCAGATAACGAGATAGTTACAAATCCCACAGGACACCCAAAGACCAAAAATCATTAAAATAACAGCACAGGCTGAACTTCCTTGGCTCGAGCTGGAATCTTACAGAAGCAGCACCCAAATCAGCTCTGCAAAAAGCTCTTTCATCTTCGGGTCAGAGCATGATTCCTCTGAGCTCTCCCCTTAATTTATCTCCAGAAAGAGCTGCTGCACAGCCCCCCATTACTTGGGGAGCTGTCCCTGTACATCCTGCCTGGGATGATTATGCAAGAAGAGAAGGTGCTGGTGGAGCTGCTTGGAGGGATCCATGGAAAATCAAGGCCATGGGGCTCACCTGGGGGCTCCGTGGGGCAGGGCTGCAGGTCACAGGTCTGTTTGCCCACCGGCTTCACCAGCGGGTCACAGCCCCGCACGATGTCCTTGCCTTGGTAGCACTTCACATCCCGCATCCTCACACCAATCCCACAGGTTTTTGTGCACTGGGGGACAGAGAGAGGGGGTGAGGCAAGGCCCTGCCATCGCAGGGGACTGTGCTGAGCCAGCTGGAGATGTTACAGCAAGGGGAGAACTCTTGCCCTGGCTGAATGTCACATCCCAGTGCCACAGCGCTGTCCCCTTGCTCTGTCTTTGCTGCCAGCACCATCAGCTTCTGCCCAGGGGTGGGTGGATGTGGTCCCATCCCCTGGCACTGACCACAAACGAGCTGGCCCAGTCCTGGTGATGCTCTGTGGGACCAGGGTGGCCATGGGACCCCCAGAACACCTCTGGAGTGGGGTTTGGGGTCTCTGTGCATCCACCTGGGGTTTGTGGAGCCACTGCTGGGCCTGGCCCTCGCTGCCTGCTGCCCTTTGGATGCCTCGTGGAGCTGGGATTACAGCAGGGCTGCTTTGGTTTATTACAGGCTGTGGTGATGGTTTGCAAGACTCAAAAAAGTGAGGCTCCTGCAGCTCGGATCAGGGAGGCTGCATCCAGAAGGGCTTGCAGGAATCCCACGCTCACTGGGCTTGGACCCTTGGCCACTGAACCCCGGCTGCCTTTTGGGTCACAGCATCCCCAAATTCTGCATCCCTGGGGCAGCCGCTCCATGGGCTCCATGCACACCCCCAGCCACACTCCCAACTGTGGCACCAAGCAAAAAGAGGGGAAAAATAAAGAAAAATAAAGCTACAGCTGAGCCCAAACACCCCCTCTCAATTCTCTTCTCCCTGAGCACGGTCAGCCCCAGCTGCAGCATGGCAGGGCAGGCTCTCTGTGCAGCAAAAACCCTTGGGGTGCTCCCAGGGAATCCTGCAAGGTCTCACCCATCTCCTGGGGGGTTCTGCAGGCAGGGACACCCTGCAAAGGTGCAAAGGGATGGGGCAGCACACCCCGGGGGCTCCCTCCGTGCTCACCTCGGACCAGGGGGTGGTGTACCACTTGAAGCAGGGCCTCTCGAAGCACGTGCTCTCCTCCACGGGCTTCTTGGCCACGTCACAGTCAGCGGGGCTGCGCGTCTTGATCTTGCCATTGACAATCTCCAGGCACAGCACGATCCTCTTCTTCACGCCCCGGCCACACGTCGTGTTGCACTGCAGGGTCACCAGCACGGCCACCTGAGACCTGCTGTCCCCACCCCTCTGAGGGCACCCCAGACCCTGGGGGCTGCACTTGATGCCTGAAGGATTTTTTTGCTTTTTCTCCTAAATCCCTTTTCCACAGTTCCCTATCCCCACAGGTATCAGCAGGCACACTTGGGATGCTTTAGGGGTGAGAACTCAGCCTGGGTTCTGGGTGTCCTGCAGGAGCCCAAACAGCCCAGAGCTGCAGAGTCAGGAGAGCAAACATTCCATTGCTGGGAGAACTCAAGGGCCCCTGGCAGGACAGATTCTGGAAACTGGGAGTGAGCCCAGCCCAGCCCCTGATTGGGCCCTCTCGTTAGATATGCTAATGAGTAAGGGCTTTAATTGTCCACTCGATTGGGGGTGGGGGAACATTGTGACCTTGCTGTCACCTGGGTGAGGCAATGCCTGGAATGGGATCCTATTAAACACCGAGGGAAACGACCCCCAACCCTCTGACCCTGCCTGAGCTTTCATTTCCTAAGAGCAGGAAAAAGGCATCACACTCACCCGCTCCCAGTCCTGCGCCAGCCAGTGCGAGGGGCAGTTCTTGTCCCCGCAGGGGTGGATGGCCAGGGGCTTGGTGTCCAGGTTGCACTGGGACTCGGGCACCACGCGGCCGTCGCTGGTTTTGCAGTACACGTGCCGGATCATCCTGCCCTGCCCGCAGCCGCCGCTGCACTGCAACCACAGCAGCGGGGCACTCAGCGCCGGGGATCCAGCCCTGAGCCAGCCCACAGCGGGGACACAGCCCCCACAGCCCATCCCACACCCGCCTTCCCCGAATTTCACAGGGGGTTTGGGGTTCTGCTCAAAACAGCCACAGAGAAGATAAGCGGGTCCTTCCCTCAGCCAGCAGAGATTCCGTCATCACGAAATCACAGAATGGTTTGGGTTGGGAGAGACATTAAAAATCATCTTGTTCCAACCCCCTGCCACGGGCAGGGACACCTCCCACTATCCCAGGTTGCTCCAAGCCCTGTCCAAGTACCTGTCACTTGGGCAGCCACAATTTCTCTGGGCATTGTGTCAGTGCCACAGCCCCAACACCAAACATCGCTCAGGGCAGGCAAAAGGGGAAGCACCGCGAGCAGGGGAGACCGGGGTGGCTCCCAAAGAGCTCAAGGGGACCAAGGAAGTGGCTTCAAATATTCATCCCCCCAGTGCCCGGTGCTCCCCGGCGCTTCCGCGGCTGCTCTTGCAGAGGCTCTCGGTGTTTCCTAGCGCTGCTGCTGCCATGGAAACTACTTATTTTTAGCTGATGTGAATGTATCAAAACCTGGGTAAAAATAGCTTGGGATGGAGGGGGTCTCTGGAGCAGAATTGTGCAGGAAGGGAAAAAGCCAGAGGAAAAAGAGAGAGCGAAAGAGAATAGAAAATAAGGAGGGAAGAAAAACAGGGAAAGGGAAGAAAGGAGAAAAGAGAAAAGGTAAAGGGGAAAAAGGGAAAAGAGAAAGGGGGAAATAAAAGAAGGGAAAATAGTTAAAAGGTTCAATTCCTGGGCACGGAGCATCAGCGTTGCCAAGGAATGCTGTGCAGCAGACAGACAAGAGGATTTTGACAGCCACCAAGGCCCTCAGCCAGGTCTCTCAGGGTTTAACCCCTCCTGCACCACATCCCCCACAGCGCAGGAGCCTCAAGGAGAGCCCAGGGGAAGCAACAGGATTCACTGGGATGCTGGATCACCCCCAGTGCCCGAGGGTGGCTCAGGGTGGCAGTGCTGGCAGAGGTGACACGGGAGAGCCAAAGCAGTGGAGTTATTTGCAGGTCAGCTCCCAGCACAGGCTGCCCGCGGGTCTGTTGGAGCTGGGAACTGCCTGGGGTGCCCAGCCCAACCCCAAAACCCCAAAAACAATGTCAGCCTGTGGTGGGGCACGATGGCCACTCGGGCGGTCACCGCGGGGTCTCACCGGTCCCCAGTCGGACACTGTCCACTGCCGGTCACACGGTGGCCCCGTGCAGTTCTTCTCGGCCAGGGGCCGGGCGCTGGCATCGCAGAGCTTCTCCTCCTCCGAGCAGCGGATGTCCCTGGTGACCACGCTCCGCTCCCCGCAGCGGGCCGAGCACTGCCGGGAGGGGACAGGGACACAGGGGAGGGGACAGGGACACAGCGTCACCCGCAGCTCCCGGCACAACGCAGCTGCTGGCTTCGGGATTGGGGTTTTTTCCCCTTATTTTCCCCTTATTTAAAAGCACACACTGAAAATGCTCAAATGACTCTTCCCCAAACCCCCTAAGCAGCTTCAGCAGGAGGCTGCATCCTGCCCAGGTGATGCCAGAGGGGGAAACCCAAGGCTCCAGGAATGCTGCATCCTGCCCAGGTGATGCCAGAGGGGGAAACCCAAGGCTCCAGGAATGCTGCATCCTGCCCGGGTGATGCCAGAGGGGGAAACCCAAGGCTCCAGGAATGCTGCATCCTGCCCGGGTGATGCCAGAGGGGGAAACCCAAGGCTCCAGGAATGCTGCCCAGAGCTGAGCACTTTCAGCTGTCACTTGGAGACGGTGAGATCTCCCTCGCCTCCTTCCCAGGAACAGCCAGCTCCTTTCCACCTCTTTGGAGAATGTTTTCACCCCCCTCCTCCCCAACTGCACAACTGAGATTTTTATGCTGTGGATAAATTTGGCACCGTGCAGCCCAGTGACATTATTTAGAACTGGATTTGAGTTACTACAGTCTCACATACACATTGCATTTGCTCCGTGCATAACGTAAAGCAGGGAAAAGTGTCAACAGCACAGGGCCCAGACGCACCGTGCCGAGATGTTAATCCTCAGAGCCCTGAAATGTGCTTTTTTTTAATGCCTATTTCCCCAGCCAACTTGGCACCCCACCTCTGATGGGATCCAAAGGAGATTAGCTTTGCTGCTGGCTAAGAACAATCCACTCCAGCACTGTCTCAAGCAATCTGTCCCTGACAAATGCTGGAGGGGAATACAGATTTCTGTGAAATAAACCACTCCAGTTTTGCTACGGCGGACAAAGTAATGCTCCAGCACGTGCTCAGGGAGCTCCTCTCTACCAGCTGGGAAAGTCAAAACATCCTGCACCACCAGGGAATGCACCAGCCCCTCCGCCAGCTCCAGGGAAATGATGCACACCAGCTTGCAGGGGAATGGAGACATTTAAATTATGACTAAGAAGAGTTTTTTGGGAGCTTCCCAGGAGGAAGAGTCATATTCCTCGTGATGCAAACCATGGGGCAGGTTGGCACCCACGGACAGCTCGGCTCAGAGCTCATCTGCTCTTGCTTAGATGAGGTCTGTGCTTGATTTGGGAAGAGGCACCCCGAGGAAGCAGCACTGGTTTGGTTGTTTCCATGGGTTTGTGTTTGTAAGGGATGTGCTGGAGCACTGTCCGTGCCTGGAAAGGGATTCAGGGGGCACAAAGCCTTTTTGTTTTCCCAAGCAAACCAATGAGCTGGAGCAGGGGCAGCGCTGTGCCTCCCCAAGGCATCTCCCAGTGGCTTCAGGGAAAGGCACAGCCAGGAGAAGGTTTCATTCTGCATGTGGTGCAGAGGAGTTGGAGGTGAGGAAGGGATGTTTATAGGGATGTAACTCATGCGTGAGTTGGTATCGCCCTCCCAGCACGAAAAACCCAAGGCTCAAACGTTGGGTTTGAAGAGGCTGCCAAGGAAGTCAAGATGGGACAATCTGAGCCATGGGTCCCCGCCCTGAGAGTGACCAATGGCAGTGACCTCCCACCCTAAACAGGAGCCAGGGTTTCATTTTAGAGGGAAAACCACTGCTGCACATCGATCCGCGTGCAGCGACTGCAGCCAGCGCGTGGTGACGGATTAACGGGCGAAGGGAGATCCAGGCATGGGCACTGAGCCAGCCAGCAGCACTCACCTCCGACCACTCAGACATCTCCCACTGGGGCCCGCAGGCCGGGTTCTTGCAGACCTTGCGCTCGTCGGGCCGGGCGATGTCGGCGGACTCGCACAGGTCGCTGTACACGGAGCTGTCGAAGCCGGGCGAGATCATCTTCCAGCAGCGCACGATGCGGAACTGGAACCCCTCCCCGCAGGTCCGCGAGCACTCGCTCCAGCTGCTCGTCTCCCACCTGGCCAGGGGACACAGCCCTCACCGTCACTCTCATGCCATCTGGGGTTTGCCTTTTTATTCGTCTGGATTTTGCCTTTTTTTCCCCGTTTCTATGTTTCCTGTGTTCTTTGCTTTGTAGCCTGTTGTATTAGTGACTCGTTTTCAATGGCCTTTCCCCAAGCAGAGAGACAAAACAAATTCCAGAGTTCCAAGGTCCCTGTCTTGTCTTGGTCCTTCCTGAGAACCAAGGCTGAGAACAACTCTTGGAGATCTATTTCATAAACAAAATATAGCCAGTGCTGAGGGAAGACCCCAGAGATGGGGCTTAGACCTGGGGGGGAATTGAATCACCACTTGTCCTCCTAATTGGTGCTTTTTATCCATTATGCTAATTTCCTAAAACCTATAAATATGTACTCACCCCTGGAGGGGGTGGGCTTTTGTGGACATCTTCCCATGAGTGCCCCTGAAGGCATTCACAATAAATATCCCCTTTTATATCACCTCCTTACTAAAATTATCTCAAGCTTCATTTCCAGGTTGGGAAAAAGGCAACAATTGCCCTCTACTTATTCACAATAAATATCCCCTTTTATATCACCTCCTTACTAAAATTATCTCAAGCTTCATTTCCAGGTTGGGAAAAAGGCAACAATTGCCCTGTACTTGGCACTGGTGAGGCCACACTTCGAGTGCTGTGTCCAGTTCTGGGCCCCTCAGTTTGGGAAGGACATTGAGATGCTTGAACACATTCAGAGGAGGCAACAAGGCTGGTGAGGGGCTTGGAACACAAGCCCTGTGAGGAAGGACTGAGGGAGCTGGGGGTGTTTAGCCTGGAGAAAAGGAGACTCAGAGGTGACCTCATCACTCTCTACACCTCCCTGAAGGGTGGCTGTGGTCAGGTGGGGCTTGGTCTCTTTCTCCAGACAGTGACTGACAGAATGAGAGGACACAGCCTTAAGCTGCGACAGGGGAAATAAAGGTTGGATATCAGGAAAAAGTTTTTTATGGAAAGAGTGATAAAATACTGGAATTGTCTGCCCAGGGAGGTGGTGGAGTCTCCATCCCTGGATGTGTTTAAAAAGGGATTGGATGTGGCACTCGGTGCCATGGTTTAGTGGAGTTGTTGGGGCATGGGTTGGACTTGATCTTGAAGGTCTCTTCCAACCCAGTGATTCTGGGATTCTGAGATTCTGTTATTCTGGGATTCTGGGATTCCAGGATTCTGGGATTCCATGTGACAATCCCACAGGAAAACCCTGCCTGCGCCTGGCTGCAGGGAGGTGCTGCAGTGAGTGAGTGAGAGCTTTCCCAAGGCATGGGAAGCATCAGCAAATGTTGGGCTCACCCTGCAGACCCCAGCTCATGCCCACAGCTGAACCAGCTTGTCAGGAGGAAGGGTGGCACAGCAGGGCCTGGCCCAGTGTCCTCGGTGACAAGTGAGTGTCACCGTGGGCTCTGCCAGCACCTTTCTCCATCAGGCTTTTTGCCCACTCCTTTTTGACCTCTCCTGTTTGCCTGCTCAGCTGAAGTACAGAGAGGACACACCACCCGTCACCCTGCAGGTGCCAGCAGTAATCTGGGGCACACATTCATGTCCCACCATCAGTCTGACTCTGCTAAGCACGTGTGACAGGCTGGAAGAGCTGGGATCTGCTCCAAGCACTGCCTGTCCTTCACTGTCCCCTGCCACCTCTGTCCTGACAAGAGAGGAGCAGCTTGCGATCCAAGGAAAAAAAATCATAAAAGGTTGCATTTTTTACAGCAATCAAAGAATGAGCTAAAAATTGGAATGGATCAGAATTCCTGGCTCCTCTGCTGCCATTCCAGGAGCAGGAGAGCCCCAGCCCTGGCCTCCCCCAGGCCTCACACCCCACATGGGGCTCCAGGCACAGCAAGCAGCCGCAGGGGCATGCCACACATTCAGGAATNGAGCTTTCCCAAGGCATGGGAAGCATCAGCAAATGTTGGGCTCACCCTGCAGACCCCAGCTCATGCCCACAGCTGAACCAGCTTGTCAGGAGGAAGGGTGGCACAGCAGGGCCTGGCCCAGTGTCCTCGGTGACAAGTGAGTGTCACCGTGGGCTCTGCCAGCACCTTTCTCCATCAGGCTTTTTGCCCACTCCTTTTTGACCTCTCCTGTTTGCCTGCTCAGCTGAAGTACAGAGAGGACACACCACCCGTCACCCTGCAGGTGCCAGCAGTAATCTGGGGCACACATTCATGTCCCACCATCAGTCTGACTCTGCTAAGCACGTGTGACAGGCTGGAAGAGCTGGGATCTGCTCCAAGCACTGCCTGTCCTTCACTGTCCCCTGCCACCTCTGTCCTGACAAGAGAGGAGCAGCTTGCGATCCAAGGAAAAAAAATCATAAAAGGTTGCATTTTTTACAGCAATCAAAGAATGAGCTAAAAATTGGAATGGATCAGAATTCCTGGCTCCTCTGCTGCCATTCCAGGAGCAGGAGAGCCCCAGCCCTGGCCTCCCCCAGGCCTCACACCCCACATGGGGCTCCAGGCACAGCAAGCAGCCGTAGGGGGATGTCACACATTCAGGATGTCACCTAAATTCAGAAGGGAGACGAAACAAAGGTCTTTCCCATCCAGATCAGGCAAAATTAACATTTTCTCTTAGGAAAGCATTGCCAGCCCAAGCATCCTCCTGTCTGCCCAAGTATTGGTGGCTACCCCAGGAGCTCCCAGTGCTGCCCAGTTGCAGTCACTGGTCAGTCACAGAGCAGCTCTTCTCCCTCCCAGTGCAGGCCCCTGGAGCTGGAACAGCACAGCCACAAGAGGGGACAGCTTTGGGACAGCCCACTGAGAGAATCTAAGCACAAAAAGTACCCTAATTCTTGTTTTAAAAAGTGACAACAAGCAGAGATCCCAGTGCTGTGGTGCCCACGGGGTGGGTGCATTCCCTGCAGCAGCACATTCACCTCCCCACGCCTTTCTGGCCTCAGCTGCAGCCTGCCCTGGCTCTCAGCCCTTACATGAGAGCTTCCAGGAGATCTTCTGCTCCATGTCCTACCTGTCCTCCTTCACAGTCACCTGAGCCCTCTCCAGGAGCCCTCCCTGGTCCCTGGTGTCACTGGGCTCTTGCTTTGCCCTGTCCACAGCATTCCAGGGTGTAGATCCCTGGATTTACTCCTCCCATGGCCTGACACCATCACAGCCACAGAATGGAATGCCCTGAGGAGGAAGGGACCCACAGGGATCATCAAGTCCAGCTCCTGGACCTGCACAGACCCCCCAACAATCCCAGCCTGTCCCTGGCAGTGCTGTCCAAACCCTCCTGGAGCTCTGGCAGCCTCGGGGCTGTGCCCATTCCCTGGGGAGCTTGGGCAGTGCCCAGCACCCTCTGGGGGAAGAGCCTTTCCCTGAGATCCAACCTGAATCTTCTTGACACAGCTCCAGCCACTCCCTGGGTCCTGCCATTGGTCACCAGAGAGAAGAGGTCAGTGCTGCCCCTCCATGTCCCCTTGTGAGGAGTTTGTAGAGTGTAACAAGGCCTCTCCTCAGTCTCCTGCAGGCTGAACAATCCAAGTGACCTCAGCTGCTCTTTGTCTGGCCCCTCTACACCCTTCACAGCCTTCCTTTATCACTTTCTCATGTGGTGGCACCCAAAACTTCACACAGGACTTGAGGAGAGGCTGCTCCAGCACAGACCAAGACAATCCCCTCCCTCTCCCAGACAGGGCTCAGTCCTGCCCAAACCCTCTGGGACCTGCAAACCTCCCAACCTCCACACCAGCAGTGGAGTTGTCCTGGGCTGGACAACGTGGCTTTGGACAGAGTGGCTTTGGTCAGTCTGGCTCTGTTATGCCTGGCTTTGGACAGCCTGACTCCGGACAGCCTGGCTTTAGACAGAGTGGCTTTGGTCACTCTGGCTCTGCTCAGCCTGGCTCCGGACAGCCTGGCTTTGGACAGAGTGGCTTTGGACAGCCTGGCTCTGCTCAGCCTGGCTTTGGACAACCTGGCTTTGGACAGAGTGGCTTTAGACAGAGTGGCTTTGGTCACTCTGACTTTGCTCAGCCTGGCTCCGGACAGCCTGGCTCCAGCCTGTGGCCACTGTTGGGATAAAGAGCCACATCAGAAGGAAAACTTTCCAAAGGACTCCCAGCACAAGTTCCCCTCTGCACCAGCTCTTGCCCCAGCACAAGCAAACCCCAGTGGTGTTTGGGGTGCCAGAGGGCTCACAGGGCTGGGTTGGTGGCACAGGTTGCCAGCCCAGCCCCTCCACCTGATTCACACACGTTCTCCAGGTGCCAGGCAGGGCAGGGTGATCCTGCACTCTGCCAGGTGCCAACTCTGCCAGGATTTGTGGCAGTTTTAACCTGGCAGCTTGAGCTGAAGCACTCAGGAGGGAATTTTTGCCGCATCTCAGGTGGAGCTAAGGGAGGAGGGCTGGGGGGTGCTGTGAGCCATCCCAAATCCACACCAACCCTCCCCCCAAAGACAGCCAGGGCAGAGGGAGCACAGAGAGTCCAGGAGTGCCCCGTGCAGGCGGTACCTTGGCTGGCACTCCCTCCCAGCACAGAACTCGTGGATGGGCTCGGGCCGGGTCATGGCATCGCAGTAGGTGTCGTCCACCTCGATCCCATCGTAGCGAACACACATGGCATATGTGGACATCACTCCTGGGCTCAGAGAGAACACACACACACAGCAGGGCGCCTGGTCAGCTGGGCATCCAAGCTCTTTTGTCGTCGTTGTTGTTTTTCTGGTTTGAGCCGCGTTTCTCAAAACTTCCTCCCGCTGGAAAGCAGCGAGCTGGACTCGTTGTCCCACGGGATGGGTGCTGCTGGCACTGGCAGGATCCCAGTGGCCACCCCGCCAATCTGAGCAGTGTGGGTGAGCTTGGCCAGCTCAGAGGAGGGCATGGCCACCCCTGCCAGGGCTTGCCACCAAAACCAATACATGACTGACACGTTTTTATAGGAAAGACTCAGGGCCGCGAGTCTGCTCAGCAGCTCCCACCCTGCCGGGCTGGCGGGTGGAGGTGACAGCAAACCATCCCCAGCCCACTCCATCCCCCCACTTTCCCCCTTGCACCAGGTGCTCCCCAGGTGCATCCAGAACTCTGGGCCAAGGCAGGGATCCTGGAGGTTTGGCAGGGAAGGCCCTGCCCCTCCTGCTCCCCCTCCAAAGCTGCAGCCGGTGCCGTCAGAGTGAGACCTTTTCCCCCGCAGCCTCCCGTGCCAGAATAAATGTTGGGAAGTCCATTCTGGGAGCTGGCTGGGGACCAGGAGGCTGCTCTGGCTACAGGTAACAAGAATTGCAGCTCTGGGGAACATATGGTTTACATGAAACTAAAAAAAGATCTACAGCTCTTGACATGGCCTTGCTTCTCTGCGATATGTCAGCGAGAAAAGGCAGAGAGGAAGGACAAATTTGAGTTAAACCTCTCTTGGCTTGCTGCAAACCAGGGCAGAGCATGCTGGCCCAGCCAAGGGGAGAAATTTGTTCAGAGGGGATCAAAGAAGTCAAAAATGTCCCAGAAGAAGTGGGTGACAGGATCTTGGGGAAAGGGACAGCTCACAAAGCTGCTGTTGCAGGCAACAAGGCTGCTGGATGAGAGCAAATGCTTAAAATGTAAAATCCTTGCATTTGGTCTTTTAAGAGATGTCCCTGAGATTGTAAACTCCCCTCTCCTCCTCCTTCCCCTCTTTTTAATTCCAGAAGCACTGCAGGATCTGGATAATTTCAGGGGCAGCATAGACAAGTGCACGACCCACACGCCTGATTGATCCCGAGGGATGGGCAGGACCCTCTAACCAAGGGGTGAGGGAGGAGATCAGGTGCCTCAGAGCTTTTCAGGGGGCAAAAAGGGAAGAATTTATGGAAAAAGAGGGAATTTCTAGCAGAGAACAGAGGCTCAGTTTTGATATCCCTGGCATCTCTGTCACTGTTCCAGATTTACACCCTCGCAGCCCAGCTCAGGCTCCAGGGTAGAAGGAGTGGGAGAAACAAAACACAATCAAAAAGCCAAATGCTATTGTGCTTCCTGCCAGAGCTGAACAGTCTTCAAAATTTCCCTCTGCAGGGGAAGCAGCTGAGCTTTTCAAACCCCTTGAAGCTGTCAAAGAGGTGAGGAAGGGGGAGAAAAAAACAGGAGGCTCAGCACAGGTTTGGGGATCCTGCTGAGCCCCAGGAGGGACACAAAGTGTTGGAAAGTGCTCAGAGCTTCACAAAGGAGGGGTTTTTGAGGGATGATGGACACTCTGGGCACCAAATCGTGGTTCTCAACACACCTGAGAGGTTGTTGGGCTTGGCATGCTCAGCCCCCAGCTCCTCTCCCCACCTTCTCACCCTGGGCACAGCAGAGCTGGGGTTGTGCTAAATTGTTCCATTGTTGGACACTAAAGAAACCCGTGGATTTTAGAGTAGTAGTTAGGACTACCTAGGCAGGATTAGAAGAAGGGTTTGCCCTTTTTTATTTTCTTATCTTTATATATTTTTTTAAAGACAATTATGGATTGGTTAATGAGGTTATTATTTCTATAATTTTACAGGATAAAGATATAGTTTATTATCTTTCTTCACTTTAGGGGAAAGGAATGAAAAACAATTTAGAAGTTCAAAACAATCTTGGCCAGTCACAAAAATAAGGACTACGTTTATAGAAAATGTATGAGAACTTCTACTACAGAAGTAAAAACATAGAACACTGCAAGAATCACTAAATCCCAGATTGTGAGATCCCCCAAACACCACCAGTTCCTTCCCATCCCTGCCAGACACAAAATGGACTCACACACCAGGTGATTTCAGCAGGCTTGTGCAGAATTGGGCTGCTCCTTTATAACTACCTGTGGTGCATGTAGAGCTGCAGGGTTCATGGGAGGAAAGCTTCCACCTGTACATGTCAGCAGCACTCACACCTTGGCCCTTTCTTAACAACTTCAATCTGTTTCTAGCAATAAGCAAACAGAAAAAAAAAAAAAAAGAAAGAAAGAAAAGAAAGAAAAAAAACAAAACAAAAAAAAAAGGAATTTAAAAGGNATTAATTTCTTTATTAATTTTTTACTTTTTATTAATTTTTTTATTCGTATTATTTATTACGGGGAAATTTGCACCTCTCGGATCCACACTGGGCTCAAACACAAAATGCCACGGGGAGAGGAGTGACAGAGTCAGCCTGGTGTGAGAAAAAAAAAAAAACATTTATCCAAGCAAGAATTGCAGCTGCTCCCCGTGCTGGGAGGGGGGAACACCTCAGGGATACTGCACCTTTACAACAAAAGGCTTCGGTTCTTTTCTCATACCTTTGTCCAAACCCTTGAAACAGCTACACTGGAATAGTGTACAAGGTTGTATCCTCACATCCAGTTGTCTCTGGCCTGGCAGGATATGCAGCTTGTATGATTTCTAGGCAGCAGAAGCTCTGAAATTGCCTTATTTAGTTGTTTGCAAGAAAAAAAGTGGAGGTCCAGCCTATCAAATCAACCTTTCAAAGGACACTGCTGAGAATCCAGCTCTTTCTGACCCACCCTCCTTCCACCGCCAGCACTGAGCCTCCAGAAGGATTAAAAACAACAACAATCTCATTTTCCCTGTTGTTTTTGTCTCTGTCAGTTTGGCAAATGGTCTCTTCCTGTGCTTGAAATGGAACTGAAATGATGTGACTATTTTATTTATTTTTTTAATGGAAAAATAACAACCTCAGCTCACTATAAACAGTGTTTTATCTGCCACAGCAGCTCCTGAGCCCTGCCCTGTGCCACCAGCTGCCACCCAGCCAGGAGAGGGCTCACAAATTACACTTGTCATTAAAACATAGCCAACCTCTGCTATTTTGTATTTTAATTTGCCTGGAAATATTACCCAGATCCTCCAGTCTATCCCCTGCTCTCTGAGGNAAGAAAGAAAGAAAAGAAAGAAACAAAACAAAACAAAAAAAAAAAGGCATTTACAAGGCGAGCAGTGACAGCCCACAACAGACACACACACATCTGGCTGCAGTTCGGTTGGGTTTGGGTTTGGGAGGGGATGTGCTTGGTTTGGCTTTTGGTTGGGTTTGGTTGTTCTGATTTTTTCGGGAGGTTCGTTCGTTTGAATCAAATTGTTTAATTTTTTTGAGTTTCACAACATACCTGTCCTGAGCCCCAAGTAGAATCCCCAGCCCGGTTAGAGGCAGAGCTTCCACTGTCTAGAAATAGAGAGAATGGGATAAAAATACCCACAAGTAGAAACAGTTCAGAATTTAACAAGAAGTTTGCATTTTTCTGCTCAAATACAGCTGGCCCTCGGCACACAGTGACTAAAGGTGCAGTATCTCCTCCCCTGTGTCTCCAGGGCTGGGCAAACCCACTGGTGCTGCTCAGTGCAGCAGAGATTTTTGGCTGCTCCAATCTCCAAAAGCCAGCACAGGAGTTTCTGAGCTCGCCCCTCAGAGCCCACTGATTTTGCCACTCTGCTTTTGGTCTGATTTATTTTTTATTAATTTTTAAATTTAATTTATTATTAATTAATTTCTTTATTAATTTTTTACTTTTTATTAATTTTTTTATTCGTATTATTTATTACGGGGAAATTTGCACCTCTCGGATCCACACTGGGCTCAAACACAAAATGCCACGGGGAGAGGAGTGACAGAGTCAGCCTGGTGTGAGAAAAAAAAAAAAACATTTATCCAAGCAAGAATTGCAGCTGCTCCCCGTGCTGGGAGGGGGGAACACCTCAGGGATACTGCACCTTTACAACAAAAGGCTTCGGTTCTTTTCTCATACCTTTGTCCAAACCCTTGAAACAGCTACACTGGAATAGTGTACAAGGTTGTATCCTCACATCCAGTTGTCTCTGGCCTGGCAGGATATGCAGCTTGTATGATTTCTAGGCAGCAGAAGCTCTGAAATTGCCTTATTTAGTTGTTTGCAAGAAAAAAAGTGGAGGTCCAGCCTATCAAATCAACCTTTCAAAGGACACTGCTGAGAATCCAGCTCTTTCTGACCCACCCTCCTTCCACCGCCAGCACTGAGCCTCCAGAAGGATTAAAAACAACAACAATCTCATTTTCCCTGTTGTTTTTGTCTCTGTCAGTTTGGCAAATGGTCTCTTCCTGTGCTTGAAATGGAACTGAAATGATGTGACTATTTTATTTATTTTTTTAATGGAAAAATAACAACCTCAGCTCACTATAAACAGTGTTTTATCTGCCACAGCAGCTCCTGAGCCCTGCCCTGTGCCACCAGCTGCCACCCAGCCAGGAGAGGGCTCACAAATTACACTTGTCATTAAAACATAGCCAACCTCTGCTATTTTGTATTTTAATTTGCCTGGAAATATTACCCAGATCCTCCAGTCTATCCCCTGCTCTCTGAGGCACCAAAGTAAACACCAAGTTATCCTGTGACCAGGACTCCTCTCTCTTGAAAAGGAGAAAATCTTCAAAATCAGCTTTATCCCACATCTGAGGACAGTAAATCTTTCAGCAGTGTCCCTTCAGTGTATGTGATCCTAAATAAAGAGCTCCTATGCATGACAGGGTCCCTGGGACAAGATCTTTCCAGAGGAATCAGATGTTTGGGCACAGGGCAGTGTTCAGCTCATTTCCAGCAAAGACAAAACTGTCACTTTGTTCTCCTCTGAATGCAGACAGCAGCCCATTGTCCAACAAAACTGGGGGCATTTTCTCCTTTATTTTATTTTTCCTCTTTATTGCAAGCTAAATAATCAAGTCCTGAGATTTTAAGCTGCTTTTCAAGCAAGAAACAGCACCAAAAATTAGCACCAGTCCCTCAGGCCTAACTGAGTTCTGGGCTGCCCCTTTTCCCAAAACAGTTCCCATAGTAGAGGAATAATCCTGACAAATGCACACAAACACCACAGATCAACACCCACACTCCCTGGCTCCCATTTCTGTGTTTTATTTCAGTTTTTATTTCCAAGCAAAGGGGCAAACCCGTGGCTCCTGTTGCAGGCTCAGCCCTGGCTGCACGCTGGGATGAAGGATGGCGGGTGCCTGGAGCTGTCCCAGAAAGGTTTTTAGCAGCTCCAGGAGAGGAAAAGCAGCACAAGAGCCACCCCAGCTTGTTTCCAGAGAGGAAATAAGACACCCCACACTGGTGCAAGGTGCTGCTGTAACTGGGGGTCTCCATCCTCACTGCAACAGCTCAGTAAGAAATGAACTCCTCCACCTCTAAGCAGCACAGTCCCACATGGACAGACTGGCTCCAGAGAGCTCAGCTTCCCTTCCCTCTTCACTGACAGAATGAAAATGAACAAAAAAAGCCACAATCCACCCCAAACTGATCTTGGGAAGGATTTGGGAGCTCTCAAGTCCAAGCTCCAGCTCCCAGAACTGGGCTGATCCCAATCACAGCTTGCCCCACAGGGCCTTGCCCTTTCCCAAGGATGGGAATCCCTCACTCTGCCTCACTCCAGGACAAGAGATTTTCCTGGTGTCCCATCCCTGTTTCCTTAACCCTGACCTCAAGGGGCTGAGCTGGAGCTCCTCATCCCTCATTCCCACTCAGGAGATCCAGGTCAGTGATCAGTGTTACAACAGCAACTGCACTTGAGGAAATAAATTAAAAACTGGGGGAAGCAAGAAAGGCCTGGGGACAACCAGGCTGTCCTGACACTCCCATCCCACCCTCTGGAAGTGAGGAACAAGTTGTTTTGTTGCCTTCTTGTCTTCCTCTTTCCATTTTTTGTCTCCAAACAGAGGCAGCCCAGCTGCCCCCAGTCTGCCTGCACTGGCCTTTCAGCCCCCCGCCAGCAAAGGATGGGGCCAGAAAGGACCTGAGCATCTCTCAGCCTTTTGGCTGGTGCTGAACTGGTCTGGATATCAATGTTTTGATCTGAAAAGTTCTTATTTTGTTCCAGAGAGAGCGAGGGGGAAGAAGAAGGGGCACTGTAGAACAAAACCAAGGGAAGAACAGGTGGGAAAAGATGGCAGTGCTGGGTGACATTCCTGAAGGGGTTTCCATCCCTGTTTTCAATAGATGGGCAGCCTGGGACTGTGCAAGGAGCTTTTAGGCATCCAAAAAAGCTGCACCAGGGCCACAAACATTGTTTTGTGATTGTCCTGTAAGAGCCAAGCTGCTCTGAGGCCTGAAGCTCCCTGAATTCCCAGGAGATAGGAAAGCACGGCCCCCATTCCACAGCTGCTGGGGCAGAGTTTTGGGGTACAGGGTGGCAGCTGGGGGGACACAGGGAGGGTGATGGGGCCCGGGGGAGCCCCGAGGGGCAGGGCAGCCCCCTTGTTGGCCCAGGGCAGGGGAAGGGGAGCTGAAGGCACTGCCCTCTCCATCAGAGGATGGATGAAATGCTTGCTTTGGCAGCTGAAGGCAGCACTCCCAAGCCAAGCCACGAGGAGAGATGATAGATTCAAGCCCTTGGCAACGTTTTCATGTTCTTATCATTAAGAAGTTTGTTGATCCACTTGGCTGCATGGCCGTTTTCTTTAGCATGAGTGTCTTTAGCATAACGTAGTGGAAGTTGTGGGTAAACCCAGCTGACTCTAACCAGAGGGAGCATCTGCTCAGGGCTTTGCATTTCCTCAAGCTCAGCTCCTCATCCCGTGTTTTACAGATCCAGGAGGCTGGGGTGCCATGGGGGTGCACAGTGGGACCCAAATCCACAGCCTGGCTCTGGGAGCTTGATACTCCCAAGGCCCCAGGTGCAGCTCAAGCTGCCCAGGGAGTGCTCTCGTGTGGCTGACCATGAAGGAGGGCTAATTGGAGGCTAATTGGAGGACTAATTGCTGCTCTGAGCACTGGCCCCATCTCAGTGCCCATGGGTCCACACTGGGAATGTGTTCTGGGCTGGGATTCAAGGCTGCTCCCCAGAGAGCCCTGGGACATCTCAAAAGCTGATAGATACAGGCTTGGGGATCAGCACCATCCCAAGACTTCCTTCCATCCTCCCCCAGAACAAAATCTACTTCTAAAGCTACGCTAAGCCTTTCTTTTCCTCCCCACTCCCACTCAAACCAGCCATCTAAGGGAGCCCTGAAGTGATGGCCCCATCAATCAATGAGCTGCTACTGCAGAGCTCTGGATATTCCTGTCCAAGCCATGACTCCCTGCACTGCTTCAAACCCAGGCTGTTCCTGCAGGACCTGCAGTGGAGCTCCTGGTGGCAGGGCCATGCCTGGGAGCTGCTGGAAGCATATTCCTGCCACCCCAAGTGAGGAGGATCATGGGTGGCACTCAACAGGGTGGGTGAAAAGGGGCCAGGACTAACTTCTGCTGCATCAGAACTCGGAGGAAGGGGCTGGGGAATGGGAGCAGCATGTCAAGAGGAGGCAAAACAGAGGTTTCTTCATGGCCATGGCTCTGACAAGAAGCTGTGACACAGAGAGCAAGGCCCCAGCTGACAAACATCAGCATGGACTTCCCAACATGCCCTCCAAGGGGGATGTTGAGTCTTGCTTCAATGCTCCCGTGACTTTCTGCTCCCAGACCTCTGGCCCTTCCTTCCAAATCAACCCCCAACAGAACGTTCTCACCATCCCACCCCCCACTTACCTCCTGCTTCCAAACAGACGGGAAACCATTGAGCACAGGGCTATTACACAGAGCTGAGAACAGCAACAAATTGGGTTGAGTGTAACTAAAGGCACGTCTCCTACCTTGCTTTGTGGGTCCTGTTCCCCGCAGGGCTGCCCATGGTGACGGTGGCGTTGGAGAACGCGGTCTCCGCGGAGCTGTTGGTGGCTTTGCCGTTGCTCAGCTCCATGTAGGTGCTGTTGACCGAGTAGGTGACGAGGCCATCGGTGTCCTCGTAGTCCACGTAGAGGCTGTCAATGGGTGACCCCACCGAGTTGGTCGGGTCTCCCTGGGCGAAGATGCTGTTCACGGTGACGTTGAGCAGCAGCTCCTTGGAGTCGGAGCCCTTGTCCAGCAGCTTGTCCGTGATGGCGTTCTCCAGAAGGAACTCCCTGGAGCCGAGCCTGGCCTCCAGGTCTCTGTCGTCATGGTCTGTCTGGTAAGTAGACCTGGTTACGTTTGAATCTAGATTGGAGCCAACAGGGGGGAAACCACAGTGACAACCACAAAATGCATTTGAGGCTGGCAGGGAAAAGCAGCCCGGAGCAGCGGGGGACACGCCGGAGCCTGAGCAGCCACACGGGGGGTGAGAGGCAGGGGTGGGTTCTGGGGAGGGGGATTCTCGTGGAGTTCCCAAGGGTGTGCAGCTCTGGGGGGCTCATCCCGCTGTGGTGTGGCCAGAGGGGAGCTCAGCACCCGCCAGCACTGCCCGAAGCAATAGCAGAGGTGAAAGGAAAAGTGCCCTCCTCACCCCACAGCCCATGCAGCCATGCTGGGAAAGCACTCCAGGCACTTTGGGGCTGGGATGTCCAAGGGACTGGAATGGGAAGGAGTTGCTGGGGGCTTTGGGAGGGGGGTGGGAGGTGATGGGAGATGTTGTGACGGGGAGTTTTGTGCACCCAGGGCTCCCTCCTGTCCTTGGCATGAGGCAAAGCACAGCAGGGCACCAGCAGGGAGGTCTCACCCGGTGTCCACCCCCCCACACAGCCCCACCAGAAACCAGAATCTGAAGGGCAAAGAGGATTTGTGAGCAGAGATGTTTTAAAGAACTTTCCGAGGTTTCCAAAACACAAACCAGCAGAACCACCAGAGGTAGAAACAGAGCATTTCTCAACAAGAGCTCTGAGAAGCAGAACAGTGAGGCCCAAGCCTCCTCCTTACCTTGGGGTTGTTTGCCCTTCAGTTTTGGCTCACAGTCAATTGTTTCTGCTCTTTCATAGACCTCATTGGTTTCCTGACCTTTGCTCAAGTTTAAATCTTCCTCCGTGTCCTGCCTTCCAAACACCTGGTTCTCCAAGTCTATCCTTTCCCTGGAGATTTTCCCAAAATAGGTTGCATTGTGCTGGATGAAGCCCAGTGGCACGTCTCCATCCAACTCGCGGCTCTCTTCGCTCTCTGACTCGGAGAAGGTGTAGTAGATGGGCTGCAGATTTTTCGAGTGTGGCTTCCTCAGGAGGGTGTATTCAAACGTGATGGATGGGTTCTTGCCATTCTGATTCCAGACCTAGCAAAGAAATGCAGTTATTGGCGGGTGAAGGGAATTCGTGGCACGCAAAGCATGGGATTCATCTTGGACCTGACAGCTGGGGAGCACCTACAGTGCTATTTCCAGCCTGATTTCCTTCACAGCAATGCCAGCTTCTTCCTGCTGGAGCCCACCACCATTTTCCAAGAATTATTTGGTGGCACTCCCATGGGGATTAACCCCAGCTCAGGAGCCACAGGTCACACTTCCTCCTCAGCTGCTGAGTGACCAGAGGCTTGGAGGAGTCACTTCACAAGGCCATCACTTGCAAAGCCACTTTTTGTGGCTTTATGAGGAGCACACCCTCCCCTGCAGCTCCTACACCCCGCTGGGGCTGGGAACTCCCAGGTTTGACAACCTCATAGTGGTCTAATGCTTTCTAAGCACCCAAGCAACCATCCCTTCCCCTTCCAGAGGGCCTGGGGCTGCATGGAAGATGTCAGGAGTTGGGCTCTGGCTGCCTGCCCAGAAGAAAATTAGGGGGCTTTTCTCCAAATACCTGGTTTTACATGGTTTGCTTTCGAGAAAGAATTGGGGTTTACATTTTATGCATTTGTCTAAGCTCTCTGGCCCAGTTTCTTATTTTTGCTTTTCCTGCCAGGTAACTCAGCTAAAAATGCCAAGGAGCAGAAGAGAAATCCCCTCGCAGTGCCTGAGGCATCTTCTCCCTGCAGAGGGGAGTTACCAAGCCCACATTCATCACTCAGAGCCCTGCCTGAATCCAAGAGCACTGACACAAGTAAAACAGGGTTGGGCAAGGAACTGGGCAGAGTCACTGCTCCCACTCCCCTCCTCGTGTAAAACCATGGCAGGACTCTGCTCCTGTGCTCACCCCTTCCCCAGTCCAAGGTGGGTTTTCTCTTCCCCGCCGTGAGAACATGAAAAATCAAAGCTCACCATTATATTCAGCCCTTGATTCGTGGGTCCCTGGGCAACAATGTACTCGATGCCAGTCTCGTACACGTCCATGGGCCGGCGGTACTTGAACACCGTGCCTGCAATGTTGAAGTTCTTTGGGCTGTCCACTTTATAGTTCCCGTTGAAGAAATAGTACCCAGCTTCATCAGCCACAGCTTCAAAGGAGAGAGAACAGTCAGTGCTGCCACGGGCAAGAGCAAAGCTCTGGATGCTGCCCCTGGTTCGTTCAGGGGGTAAAATCAGTGTCACAGGAATGAAACGAGAGGTTCTCCTGCATGGCAATGCACTGGTCACCTGTGTGCAACACACTCCATGTGAGGACGTGCCCAGGGTTCTGGGCCATTGCAAACCCCTGGGTTTGTGGCTCACGCTCGCCCCTGGCTCCTGTCACCCTCTTGGCACCAACATTGAACAGCCCCAGCTCTGCAGAGAGCATTGGCAGGTGGCCAAGGGCAGGAGCTGATGTCCCCTGAGCCAGCAGTGGCCCAAGACAGGTCACCCCGAGCTAGCCCAGGAACTGGTGACCACATCAAGCCCTTTTCGTTCATGGAATCATTCTAGAATGGTTTGCATTGCAAGGGACCTTAGAGCTCATCTCAAGGACACCTTTCATTGGACCAAGCTGCTCAAAACCCCATCCAACCTGGCCTTGAACACTTCCAGGGATGGGACAGCCACCTTCCAGAGGCCACAAGCCTCTGAGGCAGCAAACGTGCAAGTCTGGATTTTCCCACCCTGCCCCTGAGCAGCTCTGTCACCTCCCCCGTGGGATGGGTGCTGTGGTCACCAACACTTCAGCGAGGCCACACGTGGGTCACACCCCCTTGGTGCTGTTGTCACTGCACATTCCCCAAGCAGGGCAATGTCGAGGGGATCACGAGAGAGGTGAAGTCACTTCAGGATCTGTGACCCAGCACCAGGGCCTCTGCCACACCCCGCTGAAACCCCAATAATATTCACCAGCCTTTTCTGCTCTAAAGCAACCAAAGTGTTGACAAACACAGCCCAGGTGCTCAGACTGCAGAGAGCAGCAATACCCTGGCTCGGACAGCATGGCTGGATTTACATTGCCTACGGATTTAGCTCATGTCTGCAACAAACAGACTCACTGATCCTTGTGGGTCCCTTCCAACTCAGGATATTCTGTGATTCTGTGACAAAGCTACATCCAACTCCTCGTTGGAAAAAGCATTAGCCATAGGCATGCACCAAGGGAAGCACCAAGAGGTTATACACACCCAGAACATCTGCAGACTTTTTCCGTTCCACTATCTGGATATCCCTCGCTCCGGCGGGAATGTGCGTTACCAGGGAATAGCCTACGGGAAACTACGGATTAATGAAAGGATCTTTGTAGCCAGGGATCTGAACAAAACCCTCCTCAGGCAGAGCTGCGATTTCTGGACCCACGTTTTTAACGAGCTCTGGATTAAAAAGCCCCGACCTTTCGTGTTTTGTGCTGCAAAACGGGAGCTTGTCGGCAACAGGAAGAAAAATGTGCAAATTGTGTCCTGGTTTATGGAGGAAAAACACGTGCAAGGGAGGAAAGGATTCAATCCTTACATGCACAAATATCATGTTTATCTAAATTGGTGTAAGAAAACGCAGATGGTTTTATTAGCTAGAGAAGCTGTTGTGTGGTTCAGTATTTATCTCTGCATTAGCCAGCATTCCCAAATGCCCAGCAGGAGATGAGAGCTGGTTTCTCCCCTTTGCTTAGCACCAGACAAGAGATGGGACAGGACAAGTCCTCCCACAGCACTGAAGTTCCTGCAGTTTGCTCCATCTCAGAGAGCATTAATCATAACTCCTGAATTAGATCATCACATTTAGGACATGTAGGTTCTGCTGCTTTACATCGCACTGATTTTCAAAATCCTGGTCTTTCAAGATATTGTTGCTTCCTGTTATTACAAATCGTTTATTTCTAGTCTTACTGGGTCATGAGTGTCCTGTTTTTGGCTAAATGACTAAAAAAGACTAAAATAGATGCCAGCCTCTTGCATAACCCTTTCGCACCACTCATCATCAGAGACCTCTGGTTTCTGACAAGCACCACGCAAATTTCCTGGTTTGGTTTTGTTTGTTTTTTTTTTAAATAAGTTTTTCTGTGCCCAAATTCACAAGTGGCATGAACACGTGGGAAAAACTGAAGCTGGACAGTTAGTAAGAGCAGAAAGCAATTCACCAAAAAAAAAAAAAAAAAGAGTCAATTTTAAACCCAGCCCTCTCAAGTGAAGCCCTCAGTCCCCAAAGCCTTACCAAGATGAGAATTTCCTTTCCGGTAACTGCCGGTTACGTGGGTGCAGCTGCTCCCATCTCCTTGGCAAACTCCACATTTATCCAAGGTGTGGGTGGAGAAGAGAATGCCATCACAGCCAATGGGCTGAAAAATGCACAGACAGAGCACTGAGGGTCAGGCCAATGTCGCACCCACTGCGATTCTCTGAATGCTACTGACAAGATTTTTGCTATAATGTTTAACAACCTCACATTTTCCAGACACGCAAACCCCTCGGAAATCCGTGTATTTGCAGGATGTTCCATCCCTGGCCTGAACCATTAACTGTCTCTGGCCATCCACAGTGGTGCAGTGAAGGTCACAGGGCTTGCTAGAAATGTGAACATAGTCATCTAAGGGGAAAGGATATAAAGAGAAATTCAAAAACAGCAGAAACACCACAACTTGCATCCTACCCAAGCCAGTGAATCTCTGCCAAGCTAAACAACAGCAGCACAACTGCAGAGCAGTGGGAGCTCAGAAGTTGCCATCTCTTGTGTTTCAGGCTAGGCAGGAGATGGCACTGGGACAGTGTGACAGCCTTTGCACAGCCTGGCAGGAGGAGATGCCCCAGGGATGCCAGGGGCATCACCAGCACCAGCACTGGGGCAGCAGCACTGCTTTGTGCAAGGACTTGCAGTGAGATATATTTACACTACACAAAAACATGCATGTGCACATAGAAACATGAGTTAAAATAACAGATATATTGTTGGAAATACACATGTAAGACTGTATTAACCATAGCAACTCAGAGCATTTTATAACCTATAACTTTTCCATAAACATTCACCCAAGATGGACTTAATTCACCCAAGATGGACTTAATTCACCCTTTGCTTTCTGCAGACAACAATTGGCTGGCAGCACCCACCAGCACAGTGATCCCACATTTTATGATATCCACAAGAAGCAGAGGACAAACTCATATTTGAATCAGAACCCCGATGCCAAGTGTTTGTCTCCACCGACTCCTGAGCAATCAGAGACCCACTGGCCTGCATGCCCATGCAAGGCAGCATCAGTGTCAGAATATTCTGCTGCAAATCCCCCAGGAGCCACATGAATGCCTGCTCAAACACCAAAAACAATCCCCTGCAACATCTCTGGTGGCTCAGCTTGAGCAGCAAATGTGTTTAAGGAAATTGTCACCTTCAAGGGACAAAAGCCACCAAGGAGAAATAGCTCCTGGACCAAGTTTTACCTCGCTGACCCTGCCAAGGCTGGAGAGCCCAGAGCTTGGTACACAGGAGAGTGATTTGATGAAGATAATTGTTCTTGGGTAAGTACAGAGACCCCTAAAATAAAGTTGCAGTAGATCCCATCTCTATTTGTGGGCTCCCAAATGTGAATGTGAAGAAGCAGAGCTCAGGAGCCTCCTCAGGAGAAGGGTCCTGGCTTCCCAGTAGCTCTAAAGCTCGTCCTTGGCTTGTGTTTAATGCTTGGTTTTGATGGGAGTTCAGTGCCTAAAAGCTCAATAAAACCTCAGTTTCTGAGTCCCAAGTTGTTCCTGCAGTTCTCGCTCACCCCAGATGACCAAAGTGACCGACTGCATCTCGGTGACATTTGTCAGAGCACGCAGAGGGCATGGGAGAGACAAATGTCACCACCAGCAGCACAGCCAGCAATGATCCCAGCTCAAAGGACACTTGTCCGGGTGAGCCCGACTGTCCCTGCCAGCACAGCCCGTTCCCCTGCTCCCACACCCTCCTGCAGCCTCTGCTCCCCGGGAGCTGTGACCAGCACAGGCTACAGACACGAATTCATGTTGTTATTTAATTTTCAAGCTCCCCTGCAGCTGCCAAACAAGCCTTTGAACTCGGGAGACAGCTGATTGTGCCTCCGAAAAAAACCACTTTAAAACAGCAGAGGAGGAGCCTTCCTGCAGGCTGGAGCATCATAACTATCAAAATATTTGGCTGAGCATTATGAAACACACAAAGAATGTCTTGTTACCAGGATATAAAGGTTTCCATTGATACGTCCTGCCATTATACACATGGGAGTTAAAGGATGAACACTGCTCCTCTCGAAAGCTCCTTCCGTTCACAGGGCACTCCTAGAATGGGATACATTAACATCCTGACGGAAACAAAGTGCGGGAAAGGTTTCTGGCACATCACCACCAGCTGCAAGGAGTGTTTCCATCACCTTCCCCAGCCAGGGCCAAATCCTCCTCCTCATCCTCATCCTCATTCTCATCCTCCTCCTCCTCCCCCCACTGCAGGAACCCCCTGGGAATTGGTGCCAGAGCCACTCTCTGGTTTTTATGGCAAAATGCCCAAAGCACAGACATTGGTGATGGGCACCAAAGAAGGGAACCCCCAGCTGCTTGGAGGGGTAACAGGGTGACAGCTACAGGACAAATGGTGTCCCCTCTCCAAGGGACCCAGAAATGCCATGCATGGCTTCCCACACCGAGTGTTCCCGACGAGACAAAGGATGTCCTTACTTGGACTTTGCAGAGCTGGTATCTTTTGGATGTCCCAGTGCAAGTTTTATTGGCCAGCCCACTCACTGACTTCCTCCTGAATAAAGAAATGGTGGTTAGACAGGGGCAGAAATCATTTTCCCTTGATAAATATATTTACTCTGCCTCTAAAGTGAGACACACAGCAGAGCCACACAGAGATCTAACACAGTCCCCCTGGAGCTGGTAGCAAAGGTTTCTCTGGCTTTGTCACCTGCATCATCAAGTCTTCCAGGAGGTGTCATGGGATGGGGGCTTGGGGACAAGGTTTACAAAGTGGCTTTTGGCAACCACAGTGCCCAGAGAGGGAGATCAGCGGGTCCCCAACCAGCCCTGCACCCCCAAAGCCCTGAGAAGGGGCTCAGTCTGTGTCTGCTGCCCCTCTGCACCAACCCCTGCTGGAGACACTGCAGGGCTGGCCAGCAACCCCTCATCTGGTGCTCCTGGCAGGGATGCCCAAAGCTCAGGGAGTCATCTCCTGCTCAGTCAGGGTTTGCCAGACACCTTTCCACCAGTGCCTCTCTCTGAGTGGTGACCTTTAGGCTCAGCCAGCTGCAGACCCCCCCTCCCCAGCCCGTGGGTGCTGTACCTCTGCCTCAGGCAGTGCCTCTCCTGGGATTTGACACCTCCCCCACAGGTCCTGGTACACGCTGTCCACTTGGTCCATTCTCCCCACCAGTAAGCAGTGACATCTGACCCCTCCTCCAGGCTGTTGGACGTCTGTGTCAGTTCCTGCTCGGAGCACGGGGGAGGGAAGAGGAGCAGGAGTCACATCCCAAACCCCAGAGCCTGGGTGGGGACACTGAGGGCACCCCCCCATCCCAGCCTGCCCTGCTCGACCTGGGCATTGCCTTCTCCAGCTGAGGTCAAGCCTGAGGTTTCCATCCCTGCATTCTTGCAATTGTGTTTTCATTACAAAATTGGAATGAAGTGGCAATATTTGGGATTCCTCACGAAAGGAAATTCTCATTGTTTCGCTCAACTGGCAAAACCGAGCTCCCAAACAGCCCTAAACTCTCGGAGACTTTTGGTGCTCTCTGGCTCTTGCTCCACGGAGAATTCAGGGAGCTGCAGAGCCAGCTGCAGCTGAAAGCTCCACTGGAAGCTTCAGCAAACCCTTGCAAAACCCCTGTGCAGCAGGAGAGCAGGCCAGTGGGTGCCAGCAGGCTGGAGGAGCCCGTGTGCTCTCTTTGCAAGCACAGCTTTGTCACTTCAGGAGGGTCCCTGACACCCCCACCTCCCACCCCCTGTTGTGACCATGCATCAGAGGGCAAAGGAACTGCAAATACTGCAAGGAAAGCAAGTGAAAGCTCCAGCCACTGCAGGGAGTGAGCAGTGATGCTCACCCAAGAGCAGGGAATGGCCTTTCAGGGTCCTTGAAATGCTCTGTGAATGCTCTCAGCCATGGAAGGTACAACTCAGGTTAAGCCCAGACTAAAGAGTGAAGGCAAGTCAGAAGTCCTCACAATTTTTGGAGACCTGGTGCATGCACAGAGCAGCTCTGCAAGCCCAGGGGGTTCCCATCCCAGACACCAGAGCATTTTAAAGGCCACAGACCCCCCCAAAACATGATTCCCTTACCTGAGCTAGGACAAAGAGCACGTTGCCCACAAGCAGAAGGGCCAGGGCGCCTTTGAGCTGCAGCTGAGCAGTGACAGAGATGCTGCTCCACCTCCACTTGGATATCTTCATCCTAGAAAGCAACCAAACACTGCACTGAGCACAGCTCCCACCCAACCCCATGACCAGGCTTTGCCTGGTGTTTGCTCCAGCATTCCTGCTCAGCTCGGTGACACCGACCACCAGTGACTGCAGGGGCTTGAGCCTGAAGTTTTATTTAATTAATAGAATCATTAACATGGCTCAGGTTCACTTCCCAGCTCAGTTTTTATCTGTCAAACCACAACTCTGCGCTGGTTTCCAGTGGCTGCACCTGACACTGCTCCAAGACTGTCTTGGAAGAGAGCCTGGCTTAAACCAAAGCAAGAGTTGCACAGTGAGTGACCAGAAGTGCTCCCGGATCTATAAAAGCAGTGCATTTAAATATCCCCATTTACAGGACTGCTCCTGGAAGAATGAGATGAAAGGCTTCAAAAACAAAAAAAATGCAATTAACAGCCATTATTTCTCCTTTTTTCCATTTATTCCACTCCAGTTCCCCTCGGTTCCCAGGGAAGATGCCTGTTCTTATAGAAAAGCCACGACCCACAATTAAAGAGCAGAAATGAAGTATCCCAAGTGTCAGCCTTTCATCTCTTTCTCCATCTGCCTCATGAAAAGGAATAACCCAGAATGGCATTTTCTTACATAAAACCCGGCTCAAAACCACAATACGTTTTATTGTGAACCTCCCTGCAAGAGCCAGAAAGGAGCAGGTTTCAGGAAATCATGCTTCCAGGCAATCAAAGCAGCTCACGTCTGTAAGGGAAAAGAAAGAAAAAATATCCTCCCCTAAGCTAATTTCCCTTGAAAAGCAGCTAGGCAGTATCCTTGGGAAGCAGGGGGGTGGGAGAGGTGCTGCTCCCGTGGAGAGAGAGGGCAGGACTGCAGACCTGCAATATAAAGAGCTTCTTTCCTACTCGTTTTTGTTGTTTTTTTTTTTTTCTCCTTGCAAAGGTTTTTTGTAGCGGTTTTGAAATCGCAGACTTGCCGGCAATACCAGCCCTGCTTNGGATGCGGAGCGGGGATGCGGAGCGGGGTTGCGGAGCTCCATCTCTGCGGAGCGAGCAGCGAGGAGGGGTCCGGCGGGGCGCGATGGGATGGGACGGATGGGACAGGACGGGACAAGGCGGGACGGGCCGTACCTGGCGGCGGCGGGGCCGGGCAGGACGATGCTCCGGGGCCGG
>VZTZ01003479.1:186907-217844 GCA_013400955.1 Drymodes brunneopygia | reverse complement strand
TGGGAGGATGCTGCGCTCCTCTCCTCGGTACCCCCCGGAGGATGCTCCGCTACTCTCCCCGATACCCCCTGGAGGATGCTCCGCTACTCTCCCCGGGACCCCCCGGAGGATGCTGCGCTCCTCTCCTCGATACCCCCCGGAGGATGCTCCGCTCCTCTCCCCGGTACCCCCCGGAGGATGCTCCGCTCCTCTCCCCAATACCCCCCGGAGGATGCTCCGCTCCTCTACCCGGGACCCCCCGGAGGATGCTGCATTTCCCTACTCCCCGGATCCCCCGGAGGATGCTGCGCTCCCCTCCTCGGGCGGGAGAACTGTACTTGCAGCCCTTACCCCTCTGCCCACCCCATCATTGCAGCTCACCAAAAAACTCCCGGTTCTTCCACGGGCATTGTGCAGCCACATCCTGCCTCTGGGGTGGCCGGGGGGATGGCTGGGTAGGGTCTTGCCAGGCGTTTAATTTCACTTTCTACTGAAAAATGGGCCAAATCCTCAAGGTCCTGTGCTTTTGGTGCCGTTTGCTGAAGCTCAGTGCTAGTCTTGCTGCTTGAAACAGTTTCTGCCATGCAGAAAATGGGGTCACAAAATTGGTTTGGGGTGCATCAAGAGCCATTTTGGATGGGGACAAACCCCTGGCTCAGTGACAGCGGTGGACAGGTTGTGTCTGATCTGTGCTTGTGTGTCAGGGAGAAAAGCCTGTGGGGGCAGAAAGCCACAGCTACAATGTGTGCAATTTATATTTGATCTATGATATATCTGCCTGTTCTCTGAGGTCTGCACGTGTCAAATGTGGTGACACACATCCCTGTGCGTTCCTCAGCACATCCCAGCAGCTCTGAGCAGCCCACCTGAAGGATTCCTACATCCCATCAGAGATGCTTCAGCTCCAGCCTTGCCTCCTTCCCTCCCTGCACAGGGCAAAACCACTGCTCCCAGCAGGGCACTGCAGCTCCCAGCAAGGCCATCACTGCAGCTTGTCCCACTGGCTGCTCCTGGCCTTTGGTGGCAACATTCAGCCTTGTCACCATCTGTCAGGAGCACCCATCTGCAGGGCCCTGAGGTGGCTGTCCCCCACCATGGGACACAGTTTCCCACACAGCTCCCAGTACCCTGCAGAAATCACTGTGTTGTTAATTTGGACCCAGTCCTCCCAGGGATGTCTGTGTGACAGAGAATCCGTCCCAAAAAATTTACATGGGAAATGAAGTCTCCTTTTCTGTTTGGCTAAATGTCTGCCAGCCTGTTCTAATTTACCCAGCCAGGTTGATTTGCAACTTTCAATTTTCCATCGGTTGGCTGTGACCAGGACACTGGGAAAATTTAGCACTTGAGTTCACCCAACTCCTGCATTTCAAAATATCCCAGCCCGAGACATGCAGGAGAAAACCCTTTCCGTTTTGGAACAACCAGGAGGGAAAAGTCTGAACACGAGAGGTTTTAAAAGCATCGAATTATTTCACATTGAAAACGCCAGAGCAGCCTGGGTCCCTGCGAGCCCCAGCATCCCCCAGCCCTGAGGTCGGGCAGGAGGTGGCACCCCAGGAAATCCCATCTCTGGGTGACCCCACACCCCATGGTGCTTCAGGGATGCCCCGGGCTGGAGGAGGAATGCCAGAGGGTGGGAAGAGAGTGGGAATGCTGATCCTGAAGCAAGGGCTGGGGGAGCCGGCAGCAGGCGAGACACATTCAGTCTGTGCTTCACCAAAAGTTCATCAAAGCCAAAGGTTTTTTTTTTTCTAATATACTTTTTTTTTTTTTATGAAACAGTTGAGATGACTCAGCGGTTTCTGACGCAATCCCCGTTTCATCGGAAAATTCCTAACCAGCTCCTAGTGGCAACTGATTGCTCCCATAAATCACAGTGTTATCCCTGGCCGCGGCAGCGCAGCTTACGCAGCCCCGGCCCGGCCCCCTGAAATCAGCAGGAGCGATGCCATCGCCTCGATGGGAGCAGAACCAGCCCCGAAAACAAACTGCGGCACAGAGCAGATCCGAAACACGAAGTTTCACATCAGCCAAACCCCGCAGCTTCAACTCCTGCCGCCCCAAACTCGCCGGGGACAGCGCTGTCCCCAAAGCCCCGGGGCCGTGGGTGCCGCTGCCGGCAGGTACAGCATTAATCACGGCTGGCCAGGCTCAGACAAGAGCGGGTTTTATCTCCCAGCTTTTGGCAGGAGCGTTAGAAATGATTTGCAGATGTTATTTACTGCTTTTGGGCTCGCAGTAAATTGAGACAAGATGCACCTGCATGGACAGCGAGAGCCTTTCCCACCCGGGACGGTCGCTGAGGGCTCGCCTTGGACTGGGAAATTCAGGATTTGGAGGAGAGTCCCTTCTCCAGCTCTGCTCCCTGCATCCTGCACTTCGTGTGCTGGGCATTCACCTCCCGACACTGCCCCAGGACACGAGGGGCTCTTGCCCCCACAGCCACCCCGAGGGACACAGAGCAGCCCTGCCCCGGGCAGCTGCCAGGCTTTTCCATCCCAAACCGGTGCCGTGCAGAATTCAGAGTGAAAAAAAAAAAAACCAACAAAAAACCAAACCAGCGACAGACACTCCAAAATAACCTTCTCCAGTCGGGGGAGCGTTGCCGGAGTCTGGCTGCTGGTTTGGCCAGAGAAGTGCCTGTGGAGGAAAGGAGTTTCCTTGGCTGAAAGGAGCTCAGCAAAGCTCTGGGCTGGGCACTGTGCTGCTGGCAGGAGCCAGGGATGCTCAGCTGAGCAGAGGAACTCGGGGTTCTGTAGGATGAGGAGGGAGAGCTGGGGGTCCCTTTGCTGGGGCAGTGTCACTGGGGCAGAGGGATCTCCCTCCTTGGCCCAGCAAGCTCTGACCCAGGCAGGACACACTGACCTCCTCCCTGTGCTTCCCATGGCAGGACACTTTTCCATCCTGACCTGAGCACCAGCTCTTGGAGCTGCTGGAGCTGACAGCAGCACCCCTGAGCCCCGAGAACATCCCTGGGACAAGCCCTCCAGGAGCTCTGTGCCACAGGACCTGCTCTTGCTGTGCCAGAGCCATGGATATGGAGTTCAGCCATGGCTGTGCAGTTCCAGCACCACTTTCCCAGCCAAATCAGCCCTTTCCTGCCTCAGCCCTTGGGCTGGCACAGCACATGGCATGGCTCTGCTGTAGCCTGGCTCCCCAAAATGCCTGCCCAGGTCCAGGAGTGTGACAGTGGGCAGGAGTCTGGCAGCCCAGGACCCCCCAGCAGCTGCATCTTCCCTTGGGGATGAGATAACTGATTGGTTTTCTTCCTTTTTAAGCCTGACTGCAGCAGTGATGCGTTTGTTTGACACCTCTGCACAGCTACACCAGTTATTTCCAGGCCAGACTGGTGAGACAAGGGCAGATTGAAGCCATCCACAGAGTGCGTGAGGTCCCTGCACCACCAGAACTTTGCCAAGGGGATCAAAACCCCTCAAAAAAGCCCCTGGCAGCCAAGAGCTGCAGCTGTGGCCCACCACTGGGTAACTAAAACAAGCAAGAGGAGACCAAAAGAAGTGTTCTTTGGAGGCAGAAGTGCTCTGTAGAGCTTGCAGAGTGACCTGCGGCGCAGAGTTGGGCAAGGCAGCTCATCCCTGCGTGTCCCCAGCACTGGGGATGGGGCTGATTTATGGCACGTTGGCCTGAGGGTTTCATCTGAGGGGATTTGCAAAATGTTGAGTCAAACTGAACCAGCCAAAGCCGTGGAGCTGCTCTTGCCATCAGATTCCTGTGAAAAATATCTCTGGGCAGTCTGAAAGCCACAAGTGACCACAGTGAGCCCAGGTATGGTCATGGCCGTGGAGTTTCGATGGTTTCAAGAGCCTCTTTTCTTCTGTGCAGAGCTCAGTTTTACCTGTCCCCAAAGGTTACACATTCCTGCAAGAACCTGGAGGAGCTTCCAGGCGAGTCAGGCTGGGTTTGAAATTTTAGCTATGCAGAGATGGAAGGGAAAAAATGTCCAAAGGCTTTTCTTTGAATGGAATGAGGCTGCCATGGAAGCTGAGCAGTATTGTGCTGAGGGCCATCAGCTATGCAGCCCTGCCAACCACAGGCATTCAAAATCCGTGAGTCAGACTCCCCAAAAACCCTAAGACTGGTTTCATTCCCTTTTTGGATTTTGAGCCTTGGAGCATCACAGCTTCAAGCATTTCTCTGCAGAAAATGGCTTTTTTTTTTTTTTGACCAACAGGGTGAGAGCTGAGACCCTCAACGTTGTTACGGGGCTCCAGGAGTTATGACTGTAAAAAAAAAAACCCCATTAAACACCATGAAATGAGCAATAAACCCCTGCACTGCCTCCATGAATTTGGCAGTGGGGGACCACCCCAGGACACCCCAAAGGTAGGAGCGACAGAAAACTGGTGACAAGAAATCAGATGTCCTTGTCATTAGTGGTGGCATGCTTGTCATGGGCCGTGACAGGGCTGAGAGGAAAGGGAAGAGTGAAAAAAACCCTAAGGAAAACAGCAGCAGGGATACCTGTGAGCAATATGCATAATGGGTTTATTCAACAGGGAGACAGGAAGGGGGATTTTTTAATTTTTTTTTTAAGGGTAAGTATTCAGCTCAAGCTGCCTCAAATGGGGCCAGGCCTTAGGGAGAAGGGATATTTTTTAAGTGGCAATTTATTCCACTAATAAAATGAGAAGGATGCAGGTGCTTTGGCAGGGCTGGGCTGGGTGATCAGAGCTGGGGCTGAGCGAGGGCTCTGGCACAGCTGGTGGCTCTGCCTTTATGGGGCTCCTTCCCCTGGTGCCAGGGCCCATGTCTGGGTTCCAGCTGGCCAGAAAGTGTTCCCCACATCAGGATCTCACCTCCAGCCCTGATCAGAGGCAGCAGTGGGTGGGGAGAGGGGTTTTATCCAGATGTTGCTGCCATCCCTTCCCTGGCTGGGCAGGGCTCGTGCCCATGGGCTGCTCCACTCTTGCACCAGGAGGTTTCCTGACCTCCTCCACACCAGGAGGTTTCTTGATCGAAAAAAGACAGGAAATCATCACAAACTGGAAGATTTGCCCCATCCTGGTCCGATTGCTCAGGGCTCCTCAGGGCTCTGCCACATCAACCTGCTGAGACCAGGCCACCATGCAGCTTCTCACCATCACAGTGCACGAGCTGAAGGGTTGTGGGGATGAAAAACTGAACTGTGAAGGGATAGGAGTGGTAAAATACACTTTGTAGTATCACAGACCTTCAAACTGCAACCCCAGGTAGGACTGCAGCTTCACTCTTTGTTTTTGGGTCATTGTCACCAGTATTTCCAGCCTGGCAGTGGCTGGTGACACGCAACAGAGCAGCTTTCAATTCTGACCCAGTCTACACCACAGGCAGATGAAAGATCATCCCACACTTATCCCAAGGAGAAAACACTCTCAATCCTCTCAGCTGGCACAGCCCCCTCATCCCCCGTTCCAACACACACTGCTCTCAAACCATCACCCTCGTATTAAAAATAAAACAAAACTCCCTGTGTCTCTTTCCCTCCACTTGCAACGTCTGAGTCGAAAGGGTGGAAGTGCTTGCAGAAAGCCATGGTTAATGTTACCCTGGAAGGATACCCAGGGCAGCATACCAGAACCTGGGTTTGGCATCTGGGAGCCACTTTTCAGCCATATATATCACCGTTCCTGCGTGCACGCCGGTCCACACGGAATTAGCCCTGTGGAATGCAGATCTTAAAAAAATCCCCTTTCCAGCAGCGCTTTCAAACGCAGGAGCTAAAATTTGCTCTTTCTCCATTTCCTACCTGTTTAGGAAAGAAGGGAACAAAGTCCTGGCCCTTTTGTTTTTTTGGGTTCCTTCCCGGGAAGGTTTGCCCAACCCACGTCTGCACCGCGGTGTTCGCAGCCTGAACAAAGAGCTTTTAAGCAGCAGCAGCTCCTGCCAGGAGCTCACCACCTGCCTGCCCCTCTCCTCCCCATTCATTTTGGGGGTTCTTTTTCAATAATAGCTGAAACACGTGTGCAACCCACTGGGAGTTTTTTTTCCCCCCACCCCATATGCCTACAGCGCTGGCTGCAACCCAACCACCAGCACAGGGTGTGCAGCTGGGAGAGAAGAAGAAAAAAAAAAAAATAGAATAAAACCCCAACAACCTGTGGAATGTTTTCTTGCTCCTGAGAGCTCCAACACTTCCCTGCTCAGGCTGCCATGGCTGGCACTTGCTGCATCCAGCAGCCAACGGGGTTTCCTTTCCAGTGGGCGCCAGCTGGATTTTGGGCAAATTTTGGGGGTGAGGGGCATGTGTTTAACAACTGCTTAATGGGATTTTTCACCTGGTGCACAACCACCACCCCTGCAGGTCCTTGCTGCACGACTGCTGTGTCCTCACCAGTGGTGTGGGGGCTGCTTTGCACCCAGGTGTGGAGGTTTGAGCTCTCTGACACCCTCATCTCATGGCCACAAAAGCAAGGCAGATCCTGTTTTCACAGCCAGGAATCCAGAGTGGTTTGTGCAACCTCTTAACCCCCAAATCTGCTCAAACTCAGCCCTAGGGACAAGCCCTGCTGTGCCCCACAGCACCTTCCTTGGTCCAAGCAGCTCATGAACACAGAATAATGGATTCGTCTGAGGATATGGCCCAGAAAAGGAGCAGGGTACTTCGGGATGTGCTGGAGCTCTGCTTTCAGCTCAGGGCTGGACACCTGGGGAGCACCAGGGTATTTATGTGCTGGCTTGGAGGGATTAATTTTCACAGTAAATAGGGACACCAGAGTTTTTCAATATTTATTGGTCAAGACTGAGTTTTGCAGAGTTTTGTGGTAAGTTTATAGCCTGCCCAGGCAGGAGGGCGGCTGGAGATGTGGTGTGGGCAGCATCCCGCCGAGGGACGCTGCCTGCAGCCAGCCGGGGAATGTGGGGATGGTTCCTGCAGTATCAGCTAAAAACGGGAGCCCTACCCAGCCCATCCGAGCCGTGCCCCGGGGAAGGCTCTGGGCACAGAGTCAGAGCTTTAATGCTCCGTGCCAGTCCTCGCACACACACACACACACACACACACACCCTCACCCCCCTCCAGAGCCCTTTCCAACGTTCTGGAGTGCTTTAAAGAGGATTTTTTTTATCCGTGCATGCCTGTCTTTCCTCCAGACCCCCTCCCGGGGGACAGGCGAGCCCGTCCTATCAGCCCCAGAGCTGGTGGCTCCTATCAGAGCTCGCAGCCTCCTCCCCAAAGCCGCAGCCACAAAGGCGCTTGCTCAAGCGCAGCATTCCTGCTCCCCGTGTCCCGGGAACAGCTGTGCCGAAAAGGATGCCGAGAATCCCTGCGAGGCTCCAAGGAAAAGATATTAACGCAGGGGGGGGGGAGCAGCAGCGATATAATAAAAAGTCATAATAAAAGAGGGAAGCACTGAGTGGATTAGCAGCCCAAACGCCGCTTGGCTTTTGGTTTCCTTTTCCTCCAGCTCCTCCGCGCCGCACGACAATCCGCTCAAATTCCTCCAGCCCGGAGACGCTCGGCTCCTGAATTTCAGACAGAACTCCTGGAGGTGGCCAGGCTGCAAAGGCTGAGGGCACGGCTGGGAAATTTAACTGCTCTGAACTCCACCGAGGGCACGTAGGCACAGGCAGCAGGGGTTGGGCGCTGCATCGCAGCAGCTCCTCGGTGTCTGCACCCACTCCACTCCACGTGTGGCCCCGTGGGGAAATAAAGGCAGGTTTGGAGCTTGGTGTGTATTTCTCAAGTGCACAAAGGTGGTTGGATACATCCCACTGTTTTTGAAAACCCTAGTGCCTGCCACATACCAGTTCTTCCTTGGTGGAAGTGCAGAGCAGAGAATAATAAAATATCGCAAGGGATCCACAGGGATCATCGAGTCCAGCTCCTGACCCTGCACAGGACAGCCCCAGGTCCTATCCCTGGCCACCAGAGAGGACAGATCAGTGCCTGTCCCTCCAGTTCATGAGGAAGAAGGATGGATTTTTCCTGCTGGGATGCTCCAGCAGCCCTGCCCCAGGCTCGGCAGCGGGGGCTGGAGGAGGCAGGGGTGGGATGTCCCCATGAGGAGCGAGCAAACCCGCGCTCCTCACCCACCATGCGCCCAAATCCAACACCCAGCACAAGGCGTGCAAGGACAACATTCCCTTTCACTCCTTTGGAAACACCCAGCACGATTTTGGGGGCACAGAGCATCTGCTGCCCGAGCCACCGGCTGTGTCAAGAATTCGGGCTGAGCCGGGAGCGAAGGCGGCGGCTGCGGCGGCGGCAGCTGTTCCCTGCCCAAACCCTCCTGCCACGCAGGGCATTTAAATTTTAAAGCACCCTCCCCACGGCTTCTTTCCCCACCATTCCTGCCCAGCTCACAGAGACCCCGCTCTCGGGAGCTGCTGGCCCACGAGGCACCCATGGGTTCGCTGGTGGCCAAGCTCCTGCTGCCCACCCTCAGCTCCTTGGTCTTCCTCCCCACCATCAGCATCGCAGCCAAGCGGCGTTTCCACATGGAAGCCATGGTTTACTTCTTCACCATGTTCTTCGTGGCGGTAAGAAGTTCCCAATTTCCCCCCCTCCCTGCATGTTTGATCCCTCCCAAATGCCCACTGTACCACTGGGAAGCTGATGCACCCACCAGCAGCCAGCACAACCCCTAAAATATCCCTTTTCAGTTATTTCCCACCGTGTGTGGTGCTGATTCTCCAGTTTAGGATGTCCTACAGTGTGGCCTTACAGAGATTTGGTGGTGTTTTATGGCTGTGAGGTTAGGGAGAAGGTCTGGGTGCAAAGAGCCTTGACTGATTTGCAATGCTTTGGAGCTGGCTTTTCTCTTTGTTTTACAGCTGCTAAGTGGCCATGCTGAATTTGGGCTTTAAATTGCCTCCAGAATGTCTTGCTCTGCCTCTGTCATTTTAGCCAAAAGCACATAGTAGTCAAATTATTGATTTTGCAATTGCCAGCTGGGGATGGGAGCAATGCTGGAGTCAGGGGAGTTTCTGCACTGGGAAAGGAGTGACTGAAACATGCTGCTGGGCTATTAAGAAAAATAATTCTTAACCCTTTGTGGGTTGAAATGTCTGTTTTACCAGGCTCTGATTCCCTGGCCTTCCTTTGTGTGGAAATAATGAATGGACAATTGTCTGTACATAAATAAAATATTCCTATTTCTGTAATGTGCTGCCCTGGGCTTTGTATCCCTGCTAAGTGACTCCATACAGACACTGGTTGAGCACCCAGAGCAGCATTCCCACTGGAAAAAATCTCTTGGTTGATTGGATTTCAGTGATCTGCTAAAAGAATATGAAGGAAACAGCTCAGCAACCCAGCTGATATTGCATTTCCCACTAATCCCCATCCATCTCAAGGCATCTCGTGAGGGTTGACACAGTCCTTGTACAGAGAAACTGAGGCAGGGAGTAGATAAAGGAACTCCTGTGTGTGAAAAGCTCTTCCACAGGGCTCAGAACCAGGTTGGTCTCCTATTAAGGATCCACAGAACATCCCTGAGCATTTGAACTGATTACAGCACGATGCAGGGGGAGAAATTCTGCCAGTTCTATAAAAGCTACACGACCAGTTAATATGAAAACATCCCTGAGCCCCCTGCCCGAGCTCCCCAGGGAAGCCAGACATCTACAATTTCATTTTGCTCTGGGTCTGTGTCTACTCCACCTCCCCGAGCAGTCAATAGGAAAATTGGCACGTGTTTCGACGGGAGGTGGGAGAGATTTGAAGAGGCAAAAGATCCCTGAGTGGGGAAGGGAAAGGAGGGAAAGGAGGGGAGGCAGCTGCCAGCGTGGTGGGGAGGGGGTAGGAAGGGCAGCAGCTGCTGCTGTTGCCTTTCTTGTAGCATCCCACTGGTCCTGCTGCAGGAGAGCTGAGCGGAGCAGTGAAAGCGCATGGCCACGGCAGGCGAGTGCCAGGAACACGCTCTGCCTTCCACCCTCTCTTCCCCCCGGCTCCAGACTCCCCGAGCCCGAGCTCAAGCAGGAGGAAGAATGACGGCCGTGGTGCAATCTTTTCTAGAAGCTGCAGCCAGCCCGAGGGCTCGCAGCAATTCCCGTTATAAATAATATCAGCATCCCCAGCGGGCCGTGACAGCGAGCGGCGTTCCAGAGGCGCCCCGCCAAGCGGAGCGGCGACTCCTTCAGGAACAGCAGAGCTCCCTGGTGCTGCCACTGCAAAACCTGCGGGGCTGAGGGCTGGCAGGGAAAGCAGAGAGCCAGGCAAACACTGCGAGCGTTCCTCTGATTGCGCTGGAAAATGTCTCTTGGCGTGCTCTGCGTTTGTGTTGCATGACAATGGGGTTTTTTTGCAAATAACCTAATCAATGAGCTAATGGGCAGGAACCGGTGGTTTTTAAGGGAATGTACTAATGAGTGAATTCCCCAGTATTCAGAGCCTGGCCATATAAACCCTGCTTAGCCTGGACGGTGACCTGGCATCCATACACATTTCATCAGGACACTCACTCTGAATTGTTTTACAAGAATCTTTCGCAATTAAAACCACAACCCCCGAGTCCTCCTTCTGCTGGAGAGGCCGTCCCCCAGAGCCCAGCTCAAAGCAGCTTGGTCATCAGATTGCAAATTCTGGCCAAGAGGCAAATTAAAGCCTGTCTTAAGTTTGTACTAAGAGAGAAGAATGCTGATTCTTGGGCAATTTTCAACTGGGAATGATGACATTATCACTCAAATATATTCATTACTGCATATCAGTGATCGTGGTGTAGCTGACACTGTTCTGGCCTGGCTGGCCATGCCCTCAGCAGCTACACTATTTCAAACCAGTTGATAAGAGCCTTTACCTTGCTGGTCTGTAGGTAAGAAACTGGTTTTCTAATACTTTTTTTTTTCTTTTAAAATAGTTTTACCATGTTTGTGATGGCCCTGGGTTATCAGTGCTGTGCTTCATGCGCTACGACATCCTGGAGTACTTCAGTATCTATGGAACAGCCCTGTCCATCTGGGTGTCCCTGATGGGTAAGAACTGCTCTGCTGTGGCTCCTGAAAGCTCCAGCACTGGCAGGAAGGGCTGGATTTGTCAGCATGGGGCAGTCGGTGGGGACAGCCCCCAGAAATGCTGCTCGCTCTGAGCTCCACCTGAGCTGCCACTGAAATTGTCCTTTGTGGGAGTCAGTCTGTGCTATGGATTAATCCAGTTTTGTATCATCAACACATTGGAAAATCATTGTAATTGGGAACTGTCCTGAGTGGTGGCTGGGGATGATTTTTTGGAGATAAAGAGCTGTGGCACCTGCTGGTGGTGTTGGTCGGGTGCTCCTCTGCCTGCACCAGCTCTCACACGTGTCCTCTGCTTCAAATGACAACAACACACTGGCAGCCTTGTGCTGCAGTTCAAGGCAGGACAAGACTAAGAGATGATTGAGTCTGAAACCTCATGCACCAGGGAATTTCCCATTTCTCCTCATTTTCCCCATACTGGGCCCATCAGTTTGTCTTGCCTCATTTAGGGGCATTAAGAAATGCAGAATCTCCCACTTCCCTTGGTAGCATGAGAATCAAAGTGGTTCAGTCAAAACAAATCTAACTTCCTGCTTTATCAAAAGCCTGGTCTGGGCTGATGGGAAATATTAGATCTGCTTAGAAAAAGCAGAAATTTGTTTCACTTCCTTTTTACTATAAATCCCACCCCTTGCCCTGTTATTGTTTTCCTTTTCCCACATTTGCTTCAATCTCTTTTTCCTCATTTTGTTCTTTATTTGCCACCAAAATATAATAGAAATGGAAAAAATACAAGAAACAAAAAGTTCAAACCAATCATTTTCTTGTTTTGTCACCATGATTTTTGGAAGGATGTGAGTATTGCTGGGGGGAGAAGAGAGCAGGGTCAGGGGAGAGAAATGTTCCAACAGCAAAGGTTTTGCTTGAAAATTTGGACCACTTCTAACCAGTGCCCACTCCAGACAAAGTCCTCATTTCTCCTCATGATGAGTTGGGGTCAGCACTCCAATGAAGAGCCCCAAAATGCCCACAGGACTTTCCCCTCTGCCCCTCAGAGCTCCAGGGATGGTGCAGGACCTCCAGCAGGGATGGGGCTCCTGCAGCCTCAGAGCTCAGCACGAGCAGGGGTAACACCCCTCAGCTGGGCAGATTCATCCTGTGGGGATGCAGGAGCATCCCCCTTCCAGGGCATGCAATAGGATAAATTTCCCATGCAGAGAAAAATGTTCCCCTTAGAAATGGCTCTGTCCCCTCAAAATGTGAATCCCAATGGGGGCTCCCCCACTGCTCAGGGCACCTCAGTGCCCTCTCTGCTCAGCTAGAAAAGGCAGAGAGTCAAATCATTTCCAAAGGGCATTTTCAGTGGATAACAGCAGTGTCAGGGTAGGTCAGAGCCGATCCAGACACTTTGGCTCCTTGCAGCAAAATTCAACTTGATTGCTTCATTACTGCGTTCAAAAACCTCGCGAAAAAACACAAATCCTGGACTAGGAGGTTTAAAATATTGACCCGCTGGGAAACAACAGAGATTAAAATGCGGACATTATCCCTTAGCCAAACTCCCAATAAAAGCACGATCCAAGGACATGGAAGGTGTGGTGACTGAAGCCCAGGGAAGCCTCTCGCTGTGGCTTGTAAAGCCCGAGCGCACATGTGCGGACGCAGACCCTCGGGCAAACTTCCCGGAATGCAAATCCAGGACAGCCATAACACAGCTGTGCGAGCTGGAAAAGCATGGAGCCCACTGGGATCCATAACTTTTATCAGTTATTACCCCATTCTGTGCTAAACAAAAGCTTCTAATAATTTACTCACGCTGGTGACTTCCAGCTTGCAAAGCCCGGGCAGGTGCCGGCGCGGTCGGGCAGCCGGGACCCCCATGGCACCATCGGGGGTGTCCCACTGCACTGGGGTGGTGGAGCCTGTGCCAGAGGGACCTGGTGAGTTTGGGAAGGTTGGAGATGCAGGATGAACCCAAGAGCTGATTGGGGGCTCGCAGGGCACGGGGGTTTTTGCAGTCGTCTCTGAATTCTGGGTCAAGGAAAAGGGAAATCATGGAATCATAGGGTGGTTTAAAGTTGGAAGGGGCTTTAAAGACCATCTTGTTCCACCCCTTGCCAGGGGCAGGGACACCTTCCACTATCCCAGGTTACTCCAAGCCCTGTCCAACCTGGCCTGGTGCAATTCCAGGGATGGGGCAGCCACAGCTCTTCTGGGTAGGGAATCTCCTTTAAGCTCCCCAGTGCAGCACTGAAATAAAACCCCTACAATCACCTCCTAGACCCAGCACTCAGATGCCTCAGGATGGTTTGCTTTGCCCCATGTGCCTCAGTTTCCCCAGCAGTGTGACATGGGATGGCCAAACATGGGTGCAACGCCGGGGCAGGTGGGACAGAGCCCAGAAAGGCTTTAGGGGAGCAGCTGGAAAAGGGGGGGTGTGAGCTGATGCTCCCTGTGCTCGGTCCCTCAGCCCTGGCAGAGTTTGATGAGCCAAAGAGATCGACCTTCATCATGTTTGGCGTCCTCACCATCGCTGTGAGGATCTACCATGACCGCTGGGGCTACGGCGTCTACTCAGGGCCCATCGGGACGGCCGTGCTGGTCATCACTGTCAAATGGGTACGTGGGGCAGGGCACTGGGATGGCTTTGTGGGATGCTCCTGGTGGGGAAAGAGCTCAACCCTGCATGGGGGAGCCCAATCTGTGCCAGTGATTTGCTCATCAAGTCTCACAGTGATTTCTCCTTTAAGCTGAGCAGAAGGCAGGCAGACAGCAGCCTCTGTGGTAAATGCCAGATTCGATCGGTCTGAGCAATCCACCACATCTCCTGTCCCTGCATTTCTAATCAGGAGGAATGTATTTATGGAGTTTTTACAGCTACTCAGAGGCAGAGGGGTCTGGTAAACTGCCCCAGATCCGGGGAAGATGTGGATAAAACACGGTGATAAAGTGGGGAGGAATCTGTCTGCAGTCTGCCTGAGGGACAGTGGGGCACAGCACTGCAGTCTGTGCCCCACTCACAGCACCTGCTGCAGCCCCAGCTGGGGGTGAGGTGGGGAAGCCACTGGCAGGAGTGGGAAGGGATAAAAACTGCAGAAAGATGATGCCAAACATCACAAAAATACAGTGGTGCAGATCCCAGTTACAAACTGTCCCTAAGCCAGCAGCCAAAGGCCAAAAGTGGCCACCATGGGGAGGGGATGGGCAAGGAGGAGACCAAAGCATGGGAGCACCCTGCATCCTCCAATGTGCAGATGCTGTGTTGGGATCTGCTCTCCCAGAGACTGGGTTTGTGAGGGCCCACACTCCCTGAGCTGGCTTTGGGGCTGAATATTAGAAAAACAGTATTATTACGAGGAATGAGGCTGGAGCAGGCAGCAAAATCTAGGTGAATACACTTGGTGTGCTCTCTCCTTCCTCCCAGCTGCAGAAAATGAAGGAGAAGAAAGGGCTCTATCCTGACAAGAGCGTCTACACCCAACAGATTGGTCCTGGTTTCTGTTTCGGGGCGTTGGCACTGATGCTGAGGTTCTTCTTTGAGGTACCTGTGTGCACACTCACCCTGCCCGGCTCTGCAAGGTGTCAGACACATCACCAAGGGAGGAGACCTCCCCGTCCACATCACTGGGCTGCATCCAGCCTTGGGCAAAACCCAGCTCAGAGCTGGGGCTCCAGGGTAGGCATGCTGGGGTCTGGCATCAGGGACAAGGCTCCCTCTGTGCTTGTCCCCATCCCAGCCCTGGTCAGTTCGGGGCAGGTGTGACAGCAAGTGGCACACAGGGTGATGCTCTGTCTCTTTTGCCCCCTTCAGTGAGTCCCAAGGACACAGGATGTGCTTTCCTCAGGCACACGTGGTGCTCAGAATGGCTCTGTCAAATGCGAGCAGGGTTTTTTGGAAACTGGGCACGGGTGACTTAAGGACACCTCGCAGCGACGCGGCAGGGACTGGATCCGACCCAGGCATGGCCGGATCCAGAGCTGGCTCACGCCAAAGAAAAGACTCTCAGTGACTCCCAGGGGCACTCGATCCTGTGTTTATATCCTTCTGCTCCTGCTGCTGGCCAGTCCCCCCCGTCCTGCCCCGAAGTGTCCGTGTGTCCCGCCGGGCAGGCGATGACCCCCCGACACAGCTGCCGGCCGTGCCTGCGCTCAGCCCCGCCGTTACGGCTGCTCTGTGCTTTGGGAGCTGCGAGATACAACCTCGCAGGCATCCCCCAAGGATTATTTTTCAAAGCATTTGGTAATTGCAAATTCTAGCAGAACATAAAAATGTCACTTAGCAGAAGCCGCCTCCCCGCGCGCCCCGGCCTCGCCGCCGCGTCCTTTGCGGGGTAATGAAACACTTCATTCAAGAATTGGGAAATGTGCAAATTAGAACGTGTTAAATCCACTTTGCTTTAGGTTTGGGTTTTGTTGTTTTTTTTTTTTTTTTGCACTGGAAATCCTTTCTTCTCTGACAGCAAAGGGAGGCAGAAGGTTCAGGGATCATTTTTATCCCCTTCCTTTTGGCTACTTGTAGAAATTTAACGTGGCACAACCTCCCGCGAGCCCCCGGCCCCGCTGCTCCTGCTTCTCACTGCGCTCTCCCTTGCCTGCAGGAGTGGGATTACACCTACGTGCACAGCTTCTACCACTGTGCCTTGGCCATGGCCCTCGTGCTGCTGCTGCCCAAGGAGAACAAGAAGGCTGGGAGCGCCGGGACCCCCGCCAGGCTGGACTGCTCCACGCTCTGCTGCTGTGTCTGAGGCTGCCGGGCACGCCGGGCACGCGTCTTCCTGCTCCTAGCTGATGGAGCCCTGCAGCCAAAAAGGAAAATGCCTCCCTGCTGGGTTTTCCTCTGGCACACCGGTGTCTTTTCCCGTCAGCTCTGTGCCTGCTCTGGGATTTTGTCCCCTGGAAAGTTTCCTGAGTGACCTGGTCTAGTGGAAAGTGTCCCTGCTCATGGCGGGAGGGTTGAAATGCGATGGGCTTGAAGGTCCTTTCCAAACCAACCAAGTGATTCAAATTCCCACCACCAGCCCTAGCAAAGCTTACACTTCCAGTTTGGTACATAGCCACATTCTCCCTGGAGGAGCACTCAGCTGGGCTGTGACCTGTCCTCTTCCCCAGGAGACCCCTGCACTCCCAGGCCATGTCACCTTCTCCTGGGCTGTCCCTTGCACTGACCTGGCAGGACCCAAGTTGTCCCCTCTGTGCAGGGTTGCCCAGCCTGAGCACACAAAGCTTCGTTTGCAACACCCAGTTAACAGAACCTGTATTTTTTTGTGAGATGTTAACTATTTTATTTATGCATTCTCTTGATGTAAATAATATATACTAACAAAGACTTTGCCAGTGTGCAGTGCCAGCATTTCTTCAGTGGGGTGGGAAACCTTCCAGCTCCACTCAGCTCAGTCGAGGGCAGATGCCAACTCCAAAGCAGGGCTCTGGGCACAGCCACCACAGCCCCTCAAACCTGGAGGGACCTGCAACACTGGGCACTTTGTCCTTGCAGACCTGCAGGCGCAGGCAGCAGGTGCCTCATTGGTATGGAAAGTACATGGAAAATGAGAGGCAGAGAAAAGAAGCTCCTGGAGGGAGGAGGGGAGGGCTGTAAGCCTATAACATCTCCTCTAACAGACTATTTACTATAGCAGAAGTGTATGATTTATTTAGACTGTCTGGGAAAAAGGCCAAGACTATATGTCATGGACAATTAGAGCAGTATTGATATACAGAGATGTCCACAAAAAGCCCACATTAAGCCTGGGTTCCTCTGGAAGAGAAATCCACCCCAGTCATTCATCAGAGCAACTTCCTGCGACGGGGCAACAACCAAAACTGAATGAGCTTCCAATGAAAATAGAAATGAATTATGAAGCCCCAAGCATCCAAGAGTCACTGGCAAGCGGTGGCACAGCTGATGCAGCTGCACGCAGAGGCAGAGCTAGCAAAGAGCTTTCAAAGGGTTCCCCAGCACCTAAACCAACACAGCTCCATTCCTCCCCAGCACCCAGCCCCTGGGATGTTTACAAGATGCTCTCAGTGTTTGTGTGCAAGGCTTTCCTCATTACTGGAGCACTTTGCCATGTGAGGGCTGCTGAGGGTGGCCCTAAAAACAGGCCCAAGTGCTCTGGTTTGGAGTGCAAGAAGCAGCTCAGCACTGCCTGCAGGAGATGCCTCTGAGGGTGCACAGCTGCTGCCCGAGGGGTCACCCCCCATGGGCACCCCACAGCCACGCTGGCTCCTCCTGGGTGTTTGTCACCCCAAATGCAAATACTCAATGCTGAGCCTCCCCAGGAGCCTGAGCAGCATTGCCAGCATCCTTCACCACTTGCTGCAGTCGCTGATCAGAGCTCCCTCACCCCACCAGCTCATTTTGGGACTGTTTGCTCCCTCCTGGGCTGCAGTGACAGGCACGGCCCTGCAGCAAGCCCTGGGGACATGGGCAGTGTGGGCATGGTGAGAGCCTGGTGAGGGTCTAGTGCTGGGAGGAGGGCTCTGGGTGACCATGACACCCAACTGGGGCTGAGCATGAGGGATCAAAGGTTGGCAAACCCCATGCAAACAAGCAGGATAAAAACCTCCTGCTTCCACCTGCCACGTATTCACCTGCAAAAAAATCCCCAAGATTGTCTCACACACAGCAAAATCCCAAGCGAGGTTTGCTTTGTCCCCTTTTAGCCCTGCTGATGCCCCAAGGGTTCTGCTCCAGCTGTGCCAACCATCCATCCCTTTGCACCCTCGTGCTGAGCCAGCACCCAGCTTTGGGACTGAAACTCACCTGGGCACATCCACGGGGTCCCTGCCCTGGCATCAGCCCCGAGCTGATGGCAGCACCCAGCACCCCAACACCGGGGGAAGGTGCAGGGCTGGATCCACTACCCCAGGCAGGATATCCCCTGCAACACCAATGCAGGGAAATATTATAAACATCTACAGCAACGTAGACAAAACAGTCTCTTGTAACCTTTTAGCGCTGCCGAGAGCTTTGCCTGTAAGAGCTCTTGAGCCCCTGCCAAAAATCCTGGCTGTTTTCATAAGAGTAGGTGTTTTCGTCTAAGGTGCAGTCTGAGTGCTGTGACCTTTGTCATGTCTGCTACTGAAATTTCCTGCTTCTCTGTTATTCTCTTCTTTGGTAAGACGATATGAAACCCAAAACTTTTATTGCCCCTTTTAAAGTGTCTTTATAGCTCCCCGTCTACTTCATATACTGTCTTACTCTCCAGTGCTGGGATATTACTTAGGGGATCCAGGCTTGATGCTGCAAAAGGCATTTGGGTTTCACGAAGCCCAAACCGCCTGGGCTTTTTTAAGATCAGCCAGAGTGGGGGGGGGAAGAGAAAAAAAAAAAGGCAGAAAAAAGGAAAAAAAGGAATGAGCGAGGAGGGACTGGGCTTTCTGCTCTGGAGGCATCGGCATCTGCTACCAGCGCAGTCTCCCCCGCATCTGCCAGGCCTCCCCGGGCACAAAACCCAAAAACTGCTTTGTGTCTGGGTCAGCATGGGGTGCCCATGGACCCCGTGGGGATGGCATTGCACAGCATCTCTTCCCCTGCCTCCATCCCCTGCCAGCTGTGCCCTGGAGCTGGCAGCTCAGATGTGGCCGCACAGCAGAGCTGGTGCCAAAGCTGGTGTGGAACAGCTGGGGCACATCTGCCCTGGAGCTGGCACTGGGGGAGGGCAGCCCTGCTGGGGGGGCTCCATGCACCCCATTTCCCAGCCCAGTTCTGGTATCAGGACAGACCACATGAAGGATGTATCCCTAGGGAAGGGTTGTGAGTGCCCAGGCTCCACCTCCCTGTCATCCTTGGTGACAGAGATCCCTTGGGATCTCACCTGCACACTCCCCAGCATCCCCACTGCAGTGGGAGCACGGATCTGGTGTGCCAAAAGGGGGAGGGCTGGTGGAACTGTCCCCTCCAGGGGGACATTCCCCCACACTTGCCTATGGCAGGGCTGGTGGAGCAGGGAATTAGGACCTACTCCTGCTAGAGGGGAGGCTTCCAGAGATGTCTAGTCAGGCTCAGTGCCAGCTAATCTTCCAGGCAAACTTTATCCAGATCCTTTTGGCTGCAGAAAGTGAAAAACCAGCCAGACCCAAACATAAAAGCCTGGTTTCTGCTGCCAGCTGCATGGGGCACTCCAGAAAAGGCCTTATCACCATGTGATTTTGAGAGACGGCTTCAGGTTTTTTTCCACACTCTGCTCTTCCCTCCTCACCCTCCCATTGTCATTCCTCCACGCATGTTCAAGTGCTGAACTCAGCTAGGTTAATGCAGATGGTGGGGCCAAGGTTTTCCTTGTACCCACTCTGAAGCCCTCAGGCCACAGTGACACCACCACACTTCAGAGAGTGGTGTTGATCCATCCTGAGGCACCAGGAGTTCATTGGGAGCAGCCTCCCAATTGGAATTGCCAAGGAAACCAAAGGTTCCCCTGGAAATTCAGCAGTGGTGGTGGGGCAGGAGCTCTGTGGGGAGTCCAAGGGAGAATTCTCACCCTTGGGTCCTCCATCACCCTCCAGCTCTGATGTGCCTGTGCCCTGTGAGAGGGATAAGTCAGGTCTGCAGGGGCCAAGGGAAGTCACCAGCCATGTCCTACACAGCCCCAGGACATGGTGCAAAAGCAGTGTGAGAGCCCAGCCTTGTCCAAAAATGGGGAGATGGAGCAACTGAAGCACCTATATGGGAGCTCTTGGTATCTCTCAGCTTCATCCCAGCTATCCCAGCCCTGAAGAACATCCTTTTTGGGTGTACAAAGATGGTCTCCTGCTCTTCTGAGCAGTCAGAAGGAAAAGCAGGATTGAGTTAGGGCAGATGCAACCCCAGGAATCAGTGAAGTGGCACCTCCTGCGAGGGTGCACAGCTGCCTGACCCAGCACTTATGAGAGAAAAAACACATTAATGCATAAGAATTCTGCTTAAAATGCCACACAACAGTCCAGCATGTTTATCTTCCTTCCTCTTTCCTCTCAGCAAGATTCCCAACTGTCGTGGCGTGACTCTCAAATGGAGACACCAACCAAACTTCCCAGCCCAGTAGGTGCAGGCAGGGCAGCCCCACCCCACTGGCAGCACTGGGCCATTTTTGGGGCGCAGCAGACAGACTGAGCCGCTCAGCTCAAGGGTGTTTTTGGGGCACAGAGGGGCTCACCTGCAGCACTGCAGACAGCCTGGGCTCCAGCAGGGATCTCCTCACAGCCTCCCAGGTGTCCTCTCCCCCCGGCAGCACCAGACACGGCCGCGGCTGTGGCCTCAACCCAAGTGACCAAACCCCGGCGCTGGGCAGGGCAGATGCAGCACAGCCCAGCCCTCCCAGCCCTTCCAGGGATGCTTTCCCAGCTGCAAAACCCCTCTTCAGGCCCGGGTTTAGTGTCTCCAGCCTCCCTGCTCCTCCGGCAGAGCAGTCCCAGGGAGCGGCAGTCCAAGGTTTTCGGTTTAGGCCAATCTCCCAGAAATTCTGTCATCATGCAGAGCATCACGCACACTCCCGGATCCGCATTACACAGAGCGTGGCTCCGCTCCAGCGCCTCTTAAAGGCAGTGGAAAAACCCTCCCTCTCCTCTACGATGGGAGCTGGCCCGGGCCCTGCACGATCTGACAGATACCATGAAGTTGTTTTAAGCTGGGAATATCTCGTGGCCCCCAAAAGTTTCTCCTGGAAAGGGACGGGGCAGGGGGTGTGCACAGCTCCCAGCCTGGCGAGCGACTTTTCAAGGAGCATTTAATGAGCTGTCGTTATCTGATCCACGCGCTCCAAATGCAAGGAAACCGCTCAGGTTTCCAACTGCACACATCACCTGATGCTCATAAAATGAGCTGATGTGTCTGGGAGGCCCCAGACCCAAAGAAACATTATTTAAATGGGGAGGGGGGGGCGATGACAAAAAGTCAATTATGCTTTAAAAAACCCGTGTGGGCAGACAGGGATGGTGGCTGCTCTCTCCTGCTTTCCTCTGGTTTTCCAGCAAGGCAAATGTTCACTGATAAAACTCACAATCTCCTTATAAAGGCAGGATCGTCTTGCCTGTAAAAGGGAAGGTTTGGGGGAAGTTTTACACACGTCTCCGCTCTCTTTATGTCTTTATTTGCATTTTCATTTCCACAGTAGTGGAGCTAATCTGAATGGAGCAGGAGCGAGGGCCCAGGTTATAACCAAAGTATCAGGTAGCACCTTCACATCTGGAAGGGATTTTGACACAACTTCTCCCAGACTGTTACAGACAGTTTAAAAGCAAAATCTGATAAATAGCAAATGTTTAACAAGTCAATAGGAAGCTGCATTTGCAAGAACATGTGGCTCTAGCCGGCCTAGCACGGCCGCAGTGCCAAGGCCCTTCCAACGCATCCGCACACATCCCTGAGCCCTGAGAGGGGCTGCGGGCTCTGCCCCGGCCCGGGCTCCCTTACAGGGGGAAGGATTAAACACAGATGTGTCTTTGTATGGCCAGACATCTCCAGCTTCAAAGCCCGAGAGGGTCCCGAGCCTCCCTGTGCTGGTGGTGAGGGCCTGGCTTCTCCTTCCCGGCCTAAACCGAGCCCCGTTCATTTTCCGTGAGCCCCCAGCCTTGTGTTCGTGGTGGGAAGAGGACAAAGGGGGCTGCAGAGCCCAGGAAAGCATCACAGAACACTTTGTCACAAACCTCCTGCTGTGCTGGGCACTGCTGGCCCTGTCACAGGAGGTTTTGGGGCTGCGCTGACCGATGAGGCCCCACTCAGGTCACTGCACTGATGGTCACAACAGACAAGGTCTCACCCCAATTTTACACAGCTTGGGGTCCACATGGGCCCCAACCCACAAGCCAGAGGTGGATTACACCCATTTATAGCCATTTACAGCTTTAAAACTCCTTTTCCATCGCTTGGGAGCCACAGCCTCCTCAGGGCAGAAGTCACTGGCCACCCAGGCAATGCTCTCCTGAGGAGAAGTGCCACAGGAGGCAAAACATCCCGACAGAAAAGCTCTTGCAGTGTTGCAACCCTGCCTGGTTTGGGGAGACTTCATTCCCAAAATGTGGGAAGAGGCATTAAAAGAGAGAGAATTATGCAAGGAGGGGGGAGCAGAGGGGGAGACAGAGGAATAAGAAGTGACCAGGAAAACCACCAGAAACCCTCCAGGATGCCTGCCTATATTTAAAGATAATGTGTCCAGCCCTCTTGCCAAGTCCCACTCATTTGGAGCCCGGCTCATGTTTTGGATTAATTTTAAGGCAGTTCCTAAAGCATCTCACTCGCACAAGGAAGAATTTTTGCCTCCTTGGCCAAGGTGACCTTTTAAAAAATCTCACTCGCTATTTTTCAACCTCTCACTCATTTAAAATTGTCATCCCCCCTGTGCTGTGGGGCACTCGGTGCAGACAGTTTGTGCTCTGGCATCCACCAGCCCCACAGAGCATCCTGGAGTGGGGCTGGGTGTGAGGATGGGGAGCCAGGGGAGGATTTCTCTGCAAATCAGAGCCCTTCCCTCATCTGTGAGCATCACTCAGCCAAGCACTGAGGTCAGAATCAGCCCCTCCTGCACACCCACATCTCCCCAGGCGCCCACCAAGGGCTGCTTGAAAGTTTTCCCTTTAAACTCCTCCACAGAAAGTCAGGTATCCAGGATTTTTTGAACTAAAATATTGTGTGGACACGTGAATGTGCTCTCCAAACCGTGTGCCTTTTGCCTGGGGAATTAAATTACAGCTATTGCCCCCAGACTGTGACTGTCCTGTTGCACGTGGGTTTTCTGCTCAAGAAGGAGCCACCTCAAGATGTGCCCCAGCTGCTCAGCCCCTACTGGGAGGATTCATCCCAGAGGTGTCATTCCCATCTCCCAGCCACAACACGGAGACAGTTTTGGAGCAGAAACATGAGAACAGACACTCCCAAAACCTCCACCCAGCCCACCTTCTCACCCAGGCATCTGCAGCATCCTAATCATCCCGGAATCCAAAGCACGTCCACGCAGGGATTTCAGATGCTTCCCATTTAGCTCCAACATTTGCAGAATGCTCAGCTACTGACTCACGGAGGGCCAGGACAGCCACAGCCCTCGCTGCACCATGGCAGCACTCAGTACACCACCCCTGAGGGGGGTTTTGGCCAAAAGAAAAGGGATTTTTGGGAACCAAGCAGCCCTTGGTCCCATGCAGCTTTCCCAGCACACCCAGGGTGAGCGAGCAGGGTGTGGGGCGTGGAAGCTGCTGCTTTTTGCTGGTGATTCCAGATACCACACTGGGGTTTTGAGGGAGTGTTTGGAGCACTGAGAGGGATTGGGAAGGGGGAGCTGCAGGGACAGCTCAGTGTGGGGCTGCAGAAGGTGCAGGAAGGGAATCCAGTGGCTGCAGGAGGTCAGGAATCACTCAGCTGCTGCTTGGGCTTTTGGGAGCAAAACAGGTAGGGCCAAACATTTCTGTCCCTCACACCTCGAGCCCCAAAGATCAAGTGACAATAGCAGTGATCAGAAATTGTCCCTTTGGCTGGAAAAACACAAATCACAAGATCTCGCTGTTGCCTGCGTCCAAAGGCACCGAAAGCAGCATGAGGACATCGTTCCCACAGCAGCTCTGCTCCATGAGCATCCCTTAGGCCCTGGGGGAACCCAGACACAAAGAGGCAGCCACAAAAATGAGACAGATATTTGGGGTTTCAGTTAAGCACGACCGGCAAGAAAAGTCGAGCTCGAGTTTGACTGGGTTTGGGAGATGAAGTTTTAGGGCAGCTCTGTGGTTTTATTTAAAGCAGTTCAACCATAAGCTCATCCCCACGAGGGAAATGCAGAAATTCAAGGTGCCTCTTGTGCAATAGATGCTGCTCCCTGCTCAGGCAGGTCTGGGATAGTGCTCAGAGTTTTGCTGCATCCCTGTCCAGGCTCAAGGAGAGACCACACACAAAACGTTTTCAGGATGCCAGCAGCTGTGCACAAAGCATTTGGTTTACATTAATTATGTCTGGACAAAAAAAAATAAAAGGGGGAGAGAAGGAGAGCGAGCGAGTGGAGAAGACAGGAGGGATGCAGGGAGGCTTCTGCATCGTCCTGATAAGATCTGCTCTGATCCCAGCACAGGTCACAGCACATGCTGAGTGTTTTAACACCTCCTGCCACCCAGAGCAGCCCTGCACGGCCCCTGAGAACACCTTGGGGAATGCAAAGCACAAACAGAGCCCTTGACACTCTCAAAGACCCCGTGGGACTCTGTCCCCTGAGCTTTGCTGCCCATTCTGCTTCCCTCTTTCTCCTTCTCTGAAAGAGAAGAGGTTCCCAAGAAAGACCAAGGAAGATAAAACAAAGGCTGCTGCTGGCAGGGAGAGATGTTGGCAATGACCTGAGTGGGAAGCAGCACACGAGAGGGGAAGAGGAGGATGGTAAGAGGAGTCATTAAAAACAGGAAAACCCCCTTTGCTCCACAGCTGTGCAGAAATCCCAGCAGAGGCTGAACAAAGCCCTTCCCCATCTCCTCTCCAGGAGTGCTGCCAGCAGTGGGGACTCCGCAGGGTCAGGAACTGCCACCCCACAGGGATGGACAGCACTGACCTGTGGGCCTCCTGTCCCCTCCCCAAGGGCAAAGGAGCCTGGTGAGGTTCAGGCTGAGCCTGCCTTGCTTTGAGCAGGCAGCAACAAGGCTGCATTGAGCAGATCCCCACGAAGTAAAACTCACCATGAAGGGTCCATGATGCTGCTCACTGGGGGAGAGGGGAAGTTCTGTTCTCACCTTGGGCTGCACCAGCATCACCCCAGGGGCCCAGCCCCAGGCTCAGCAGCACACAGAGGGACACAGAGGGACATTCAGCCCCCAGCTCCCAACAGAGGACACCTGGCTGCAGGGACTGGGCTGAAGGGCCACAAGAAGCTGCCTGTGACCCCCAGCAGCTGCACCCCTGCCACGTCCTGCACATCTTCCTGCCACACATCCCCACCCCAGGCAGCCTCCCTGGGCTCTGTGTGCCCACAGGCCATCCAGCAGTCCCTGAGCAAGGATCCTGCTGTGACAGGAGCTGTAGAAATCCTAAATCCATTCCCATCCCCCAAGAACCAGCAGCCACCCAGCCATGTCCTGCTCCAAAACAAGTGATGTCAGGTGGCAGCACTGCCAGGCACAGGCAGCTGGAAGAGCTGTGCTGCCATCCCAGAGGACCACGGTGGTCAAGCCCCTCCCTGGCAGCAGCTGCCCCCTCCCAAAACCCGCAGCTCTGCGGGGCAGCCTCGCTGCTTGATGAACTCTGGCGCTGCCGCAGCAGCGTCTCAGGGGGCCCAGCCTGCGCACGCCAGAAGCTGGACTGACCCATGTCAGAGGTGATTAATTTATCAGGCTTTTGGCACCCACCGCTCCCCGCCAGAAAAACAATATCCCGAATTCCAGGCCCTCCCGCCCAGCAGATGTGTCTGCGGCCAGGGCGGCCGTTCCAGCCCCAGGCTCCCGTGGTGCCGGCTGCTTCCCCATCCCCATGGGAATCCACGGGAGAGCCTCCTCCGGGAGCAAAACCCAGGGGGTTTGTGCTGGGCTGCCACCCCTGTGGCTCCAGCCTCTCACCCCGTGGAGGTGGCCAGGCCACTGAGGAGGACCGGGGTGGGCACTCGGTGATGATGGGATGTCACCTCACCGTCCCCAGGATGAGCAGCACCATCGTGTCACAGCACTCAGCAGCCCTCAGAACTGCCCGGGTTTGAACCAAGCAAGCACTCACTGATTCGGGCCTAATTAAATTAGCATTAATCTGTTATCATCAGGAAAACACGCCAGGCCTTGCAGGGAACAGATTAACGAAGTTGTTGTCGTTAGTGGAGAGGGTCAGAGGATGGGGATGGGGCACAGCATCACTGTGGGTGCTTCTTGAGCCCTGAACTCTCCGTCCCTGCCTCTATCAGGGGTTTAAAGCAGGAAATGAAGAGGGCAGTGATACCATTCAGATGCTGTACGGCACTTGGATGTTGGGCAGCCAAGAAACGGGAGATTTTTCATCCTCTCCTCCCACCCCACTGCCTCCCCTGGCTTTCCGAGGAGGGATGGGAGCCCCTTTGGAGCACAGGAGCAGCCAGTCCCTCTGCCTCCCAGCCCTGGCCATGGGCAGACCTGCTCCTGGCCCAGCTCTGAGCTCGCCCTGACGTCAGGGTGAGGGGCAGAGAGGGGGGGGACACACGGGCAAACAGCCCATTATTTATCCCCAGAAGGTCACCGAGCACCTTGGAAGGGGCTGGAGCTGGATCCCCACGGCCCGGAGGGGGCCAGAGTCTCCTCGAAGGAGAGGTTTCACAATTCATCTCATTTGCTCGCTGTGGCATTTTCATCACGGTAGTTCGACTTATGCAATTACATAAAAAACATCTAATGAAATCTCGGTGACACAAAACATGAACGTTTATATTGGCCTCCCCGTGCCGCGGAGTTGATCTTGGCCGGGCCGTCCAGACAGACATTCTGCATTCTTCAGAGATTAAGCACTGAAACGCTCCGGAGAAACCCAGCTGCCCGCTCCCCCTGCAGCCGCACCGCTAATTCCAACCACATGCTCGCCGGCCGGGAAAAGGGAACGCGTCCCTTCCACACACACGGGCACCGCCGGGAGCCGGCCCGGCACCCCGGGCATCCCCCGAGTGCATCCCGGCTGGGAGCGCTCATGGATGTCCCTGAATAAACGGGGAAGCTGAGAGCTGGGCAGAGAGTGGGTATAAATAAAGTCCTGCAGTGGGATTGTTATGGAAATAAGAGGAGGAACGGGGAATCTGGAGTCGGGAGCCCCGACCCTGCCCGTGCCACACCTCGCTGGGTTATCAACCTGGCACATCAGGCTCCAGAAGAAATCGATGAGCACCAGAGGCTCTGGGCAATGGAACCCTCATCCTGCTGTGGCTGCCTCCTCCCCACTTAAAAAATTCTTCTGCCTCCCATTAAAATTAAGCTGATCTTTAAAACAAAGGAAAAAGAAGGGGAGGATGAGGCGTGAAGGGCAGGGAGTTTGTCCTTGGCTGTGCAGAGACAGCCCTTGGGGTGGGGACAGGAGGAGCAGATACCCCATCCTGATATTGCCACATCACCCTGAGGTGTGAGCGAGCCCTGAGCTGCCCCAGAGCCACCAACAGGTGCCACCAGGTGATGCTGCTTGTGGGTGGCCACAGCACTGATGAGCAGAGCCACCTTGCTGTCACCAGCCACCACAAATCCCTGCTCCCACCATGGCCATTCCTGTGTTTTAAGGCTCAGGGCAGTGATTCCACTGCAAATCTCATCTCCATGACCATTTCATCCTGAGGAATGCAGCTCATCTGTGGACAGGCAGTCCAGAAAGGCACCTGTCACACCAGGTGACACCACCAGAGCAAAAGCCACCACAGCACTGTTTGCAGAGCCCCAAACCCTGAGCAAACCCTCACTGCTGTCCCAGGACAAAGCAGGGCAGATCCCAGCCAGCAGCAGCTCACACCACCAGCAATTTCTCCAGAAATTGGTCAGCTCAGGGACAGGGACCAGCACTGGCTGACTCAAATGTGACCACCAGGCTCCTGCCCCACACCACTGACCATATCTGGAGCACTTGGAAAGCCCCAAACTGATCCTTTTGTGAGAACAGAGGGTCTGAAACACAAAAGCCACCAGCCCCCATCGCTTGAGCACTGCCCTCACCTTAAGGGCAGAACGATTCTGACACCCTACAAACCATCAGCAAAACAAGATGTCAGGGCTGAAACTGCTGCTGGCACCGGTCCTGCCGGGGCGTGGGAGGGATGCAGGGATCACGAGGGGGGGGTCAGTGAGCAGCAGCCCCCTCCCCTGGGCTGCAGCACGGGATATCTGCAGAGGCTCCGGCTTTATCGCCCTGCACGGGAGGAGGAGGAGGAGGAAAGGCTGGAGGGGGGGGGAAGAGGGAGAGGCAAAATAGCCCCTTATTCCACTTTCATCAAGGAAGCATCCAGCCGTCCAAAAAATTTAATGTCATATTTTAGCAAGAAAAACAGCTGTTGTGGTACTTTAAGGCCCAGCATATTTTGGCCAGAGCTGCATGTTGTGGATATTGGCTGAGTCAAGGTTAGCTGTTAAAAGGCAGAAATTCTAGACCCGTATGAAGAAACATCGCGTTCCTCTATATTCAGATAATATTTACTTCCAAGCCTGTTTTGTTTTGTTTTCTTCTCCCTCCTGGAGCAAGGCCTGGCCCCGGGGCTGTGGCTGCCCTTGGCATTGCTGCTCCCTGGGCAGGACAGGGAAGTTTGGGGGCCATGGGAACAATGGGAAAAGCAGGGGAGGCTCTGCCTGGCACCTCCAACTTGAGCTTCACCCTCTGATTTCCAGTCCTGCCAGGCTTTGTTTGAGCCATGCCCTGTTCAGAGGGACAGAGAGCAGGGCAGCAGCTGGGATGGGAGGTGGCAGGTCCATCCCAGCAGCTCTGGCACTGACAGGGGGTCAGTCACATCCCCACCGTGCCACAGCAAGGATGGGGACACAGGAGATGCCACTGGTCCTATGGCACAGCAGCCACAGTCCTTTCATCACTCAGTTTGAGTCAAACTTTTGTTACTCCCAAGGGGGAAAGGTGCCAACAAATCCATGGCAGGAAAAGGGGGAGCCATCAATCCCCTGCACCCCAGGAGGGGCAGCTCCAAGGTGCCAGTATTAACCCCACAAAAATTTAGTGCAATTTTAACACAGTGTTTTGCAGCTTTATCTTTTTATAACTTTATTCTGTCAGAGGAAACCTATTTTTAAGTTGTCACCCATTTAAACGTCTGTATTCAACACCGGCCCCCAAACTGGCCATGCCCAGGGGACAGGTTTGTATCCCACAAAGGTCTTCCTTCCAGCTCCTTCCAGCTCCCACCTGTGCTGTGAGAGCAAACAGAGCTCCTGAGGTGAGAGAGGTGGGACAGGGATGAATTTCTACTGGAAATGAAACCCCAAAAAACCCAAAAAGAGGCCGTGCAGCCCCCAGGTCCCCAGCCCTGTGCCAGCACTGTGCCACCCAGGCTGGCAGTGACTCATCTTCTCGTAAAGCTGGTTTGCTACGGAAGAAAGAAAAGCCTTTGCCCCGAAACAATTCCTCTGTGCCTGCCAAGCCCAGCAGGAGCAATCCACGCTGTCTCTGCTTCCCTGGAGAACCCCACTGTGGTGCCACCTTCGGAGCCAGACCCTCATCCCCCTGCAGCACCAGAGGTTTTCCCCTCCACTTCCCTCCTCATGCTACACCAAACCCTCACCACAGAGCCACCAAACACAGCCCCACATGGATCACTAAACAACCCAGACGTATGGAGAGGGGAGGCTGAGGGTGAAAAAAAAAAAAAAAAGGGAGAAAAAAAAAAAAAAGGATAAAAAAAAAAGTCCAAGGTGGAACCGCAATGTTTATAAAATGGGTCACTGAATTATACATAAAAATATTTTCCTTGTGGATGCAATTACTTCCTGGACTTGTTATTCCACAGATGCTTAAGTTCGCCTCAAGCAGCTCCAATAAATGCTTTACAGTCTGCAAGATCAACAGTAGCAGCGCTGGAGCGGATTGAGCAGCGCTGGTTCAAATTTGTCAGAAAACCACACAGTGTTTTCATGCGCACGTTTTAGAAACCCAAACAAAACCATTCCCAACCGTCGTGCTCCCTTTTCCTTACGCTTTTTAATGGCTTTCACATGAGCTCCTCCAGACACGGGCACAGCCCCGGGGGCTCCAAACACCCAAAAGCTCCGGGGAGCTGCCGGGAGGGGACAGGGACAGAGCAAAGGGTGACACCTCCCGTCCCTGCTCCCGGATTTTCGCATCCCGTCCTCCTGCCGGGTCTGGCTCGCCCGTTAGGGACCCGGGGGGCAGCGGGATGTGCGAGGGGCTTAGGAGGCTTTCCCAAGGGAAATGAATTTCGGGAGCACGGGGTCAGCCCTACCTGCCACGGCGGGTGACCGAGAGTTCAGGGGCTGCAGGGGTTTGAAAGCGCAGGGACAGCATCCCCGAGGAGCAGGGACAGCATCCCCGAGGAGCTGCAGCAAAACTGGTGGGAAGGGAAAGGAGCTCTGTGCCACGGGCACATGGCCCTGAGTTAACTCCCATGGCAAGGACACGTTTTTTTGGGGTTTTGTCTCCTCTATCCAGTCACAAAATTCAGAGAAACTCCAAGTCGTGAAGGTGCCTGAAGATTTTTCTAATGGATGTAAAGGCCCCTGAATAAAATCCTGGTGCACCCTGAGCTTCCAAAACCTCCAATCCACTTTGGTTTAATTGAAGATGTTTGGTGTCACTTTCAGTGCTATCAAATGGCAGAGCAATTGAGGGCTGGGGTGTTGGGGACACCCCAGGATCATGGGACAGAGCTCTGCCATTAAAATAATTTAATATCTGCCCAGAAATCCTCAAGAGTCGCTGCAGGACTGACAGGTGGCTGTAACAAGATTATCCCATTTACAGATCAGCAGCGGGGCAGAAATGTGATTTCAGGTCTCTGCTTTCACTCCAAATTTCATCCACGAGGTTTTTCTGACAGCAGGATAAACAGGTTAAAAGGTGCCTGTAAAAATGGGCTTATCAGAAGCTCCTGATCCTCCTGCTTGGAGGATGCAGCTGCCTCCCACTGGCCCTTGTATGGGAATCCCAGCTCATCTTGGCCTTTTTATAGGATACTGCAGCAGAGGGAAGGGAGAAGGCAGCACCAGCTCTGCCCAAAGTCCCAAATTAGCCACAAAACCACCAAAAAATTAACATTCCTGCCCTGGATCCCAGCCAGGGGATGGAGCAATGCAGGAGATGGGGATGCAGTCACCAGCAAAGAGGTGCAGGGTCTGTGGGTCCCTGTGCAAAACTCCAGGGAAAGGGCTGTGGCCAAAGGTGGGAAAAGCAGGAGCCCTGCACCTTCCTCCTGTCCTGACAGGCTTGAAAATGCCAAGAGCATTTCCCTTCCCAAGGCAAAGCAGCTGAGGAACACCACACAAAAGGTGCCCCACAGAGTGGGGGGTTTCATGGGCCCCAGCCAGCTCCAGGTCCCTGAACCAGCAGTGCCCGGGTTGGAGGGGTCAGACCCTGCCTCAGGGTGGGATTTGGGGTGATGGGGACAGGACAGTGCAGGGACAGGAGCCGTGGGGGCAGGACAGTGCAGGGACAGGAGGCTCTGGGGACAGGACAGTGCAGGGA
>VZTZ01003479.1:144827-186873 GCA_013400955.1 Drymodes brunneopygia | reverse complement strand
GGCCAGGGGGACAGGCCAGTGCAGGGACAGGAGCTCCTGGGGACAGGACAGTGCAGGGACAGGAGCCCATGGGGACAGGACAGTGCAGGGACAGGAGGCCCTGGGGACAGGACAGTGCAGGGACAGGAGGCCCTGGGGACAGGACAGTGCAGGGACAGGAGCCCATGGGGACAGGACAGTGCAGGGAGAGGAGGCCCTGGGGACACCACACCATCCCACAGAGCATCCCTGGCACCCTGTGCCAGCCCCGACAGCGAACGTGCCGCAGCTCAGGTGTCCCCAACTCCTGGTGTCCCCTGGGCCCAGCACCCCCCCCACAGCCCCCTGCGGGCTGTCCCTGGCTGCTGGCACACCCCAGTCCCTCTGCCCCACGCCCTGGCACCCTCCAGCCTCCCAAGCCCTGCTGATTTTGCCATTTGGAGGCGGCGGCCGCGCTCCAATGTGTTCCTCATTAGGAGGGGCAGACAGCCCAGCGCGGGAGTCTGAGCCCTGATCTCCTTTCCAGTTGGGATCCGTCAGCAGATGTACAACAAGTGCTGGGATATTTTAGCGGGCATGTGTGGGACAGAGCCACTGGGGTGGGTTTTTTTTTTTTGGTTGGTTTTTTTTTTTTTTCCAGCCAGGGGGGATGGATAAAATGCCGTGGCTCGAGGCTGTGCCGGACGGCAGGTCCAGGGAAAGCAGCTCTGCTGTGGTTTATTTTACCAAGGGCTTTGTTGGAAGGAGTGGTGATGAAGTTAACAGCCTGCGAGCCGTAATTGGCTCACATTAAAGCAAGGAAATGATATGTTTTGTTTTCCTCTTTTTTTGGTTTTTTTTTTTTCTTCTTTTTAAATCGTATTAAACAGGCAAAACCCACACGGAGCCAAGGAAGGAGCAGGCAGCAGCTCTAAGGAATTTAGGGGGGAGATTTTTTTGTCCCCAGTGTAAAGAAATCCAGTCCTTGCCATCAAAGAAAAAGCAACTTCAGCTTCAAAATACCCAGCAGAAGTGGGCAAGGGAAGTGGAACCCAAAAAATTCCAGGTTATGGCATCACAACAGGCACCACTCCAAAGCCTGGCCCAGCAGCTCCAACTGAACACAGAAAAAAAAAGTGTACTTAAGATTCTTCTTCAAATAATTTTATTTATCCTGTCACCTCCCAGCAAACACAGGGCTTCAAAAACCTTGCTGCTGCCTCTGGGTGTACAGGACATTTCTTGCACTTGTTCTTAAAGTTCAATTTTTAGCCCCTGTGGCTGCATCCTGGATGTGAGCTGAGCCTGGCAGTGGCAGAATTGTCATCCCAAGGTCACAGGTCACCCCTCAAGCCTGCCCCAGAGATATCCCTGCAGGGATTCCCGTGGATGTGCAGCCCTTTGCTCACCAAATTTTCACCCATCCCAAACCCAGCACCCAAACCCCATCCTGGCTCAGCACCAGGGCACTGAGAGTCATCAGGGCCCATCCCAGTGGGAAGCAGCCACATCCCAGCTCTGGATTTTGTGGAAAATCCAACAGCACAGCATCCCTGGGGACAGCCAGCCCTGTGTTTGTCACTGCACAGGTGACCCCAACCACAGCATCCAGGCGAGGCAGGACAGATCCAAGGGGTGAAAAGACATTCAGGGATCCCTCCCTCTCTCAGGAGCCACCACAGCCCTGGGGACATTCAGGCTCCAGAGGAGTCTCCTGCCCTGACCCTGCTCACACCCAAAGCTGTCACAGAAAACACAGCAGGTGACAAAGCCACCACACGACACAGGAAGGTCTGGAAACCCAGAACCTTTCCCCACGTCCCCTTTTTATCCACTGTCCCAGTTTCACCTGTACCCACAGCCACTGGAATTTGTGGGTCACGAGATTTCATGTGACATCATAAAAAAAACCCCAAAATCAGCTAGAAATATCCCACTTTTGGTACATCCCCCACCCAGCTGAAGGGCACAAACACCTTCCAGCTCATCCCAGCTCCTGGATTAGCCAGGTTGGAAGTGGGACACCAAAACCCCTCACTCCAAGGACGGGGACATGAACAGCTCTTCCACTGTCATGACAACAAGGAAACCCCCCAAATTCAACCATTTTCTAGCCTATAAACAATAAAAAACCCCCAAATAACCTCAATGAGGAATTCTAATTTTGTTTGGAAATGTCATTTCCAAATGGCACATGAGAAATCACGCTCAGGCCCGGCCTTGCTGACAGGCAAATATTTATCCCCACAAAATTTCCACATAAACCCATCACTGTTGTCAGTAGGTCTGGACTTTGGGAAGGCAGGAAAAGGGAAGCCAGGAGGCACAGGGAGCAGCAGCCCTGCCCAGCAGGTCAGAGCCCCTCTCAGATCACTGCAAGCTCCTCCAGCCTCATTCCGAGGCAAAATGCAGCTTTTTCCAACGCGTTCACGGCAAGGATTTCATCTGATTTCAAAACTAGCTGCACCTTTTTTCCAATCCCTGCAGCCCATGCCAGCCTCTGCTCCCAGAGCCTGCAGCACTCCATCATTCAGCTCCGTGTTGGAGCAGGGAGGATCCTGTCCCACACACATTTCTCAGTCTATCAGGCAGAGTTATTCCTCAGCTCTGCGTTTGGATACTCACAAAGCCATTACCATCCCTCGCATGCACATCCATCATCGGGCCTCCAAAACTCCAGAAAGCCCCAAAAAAACTATTTTCCACTCACCATGCAGCCTGCCAGGCTCTGTTCTTCTACTCTGCGTTCCCTCATCCATCGAAAGACGTTTCAGCAAGTTCAGAGTCCAACAAAATAAACAGATGGCAGCCTGAAAGGTGGTGATTTTCTGCTCTGCAGGGGGAGAGGGGTGAGGGATGCAGCCAGGGAAGAGCTGGGCTCTGTCTGCCTGGTTGGAAAAGCTAACCTGGGCTCCAGGTGCTGATGCCCACAGGGAGCTGGGGGTGCAGGTATTATTTTGCAAAGCTGAGAGGTTTTGGGAAGCTGTGGGAGGAGCAGCTGGAGCTGCTTCCTGAGCTGGGAGTCTCCCAGTTCCACCAGCACTCAGGGGTGCATCCAACACCAGGCCAGACCCCACCAAGCACCCACCTTCCCCCCACGTGTCCCCAGCAGCCACCAGCCACCCCCTGCATGGCTCTGCAAACCCAGCACACGCTGATTTGCAAGGAAATATTTCATCGTTGCACCTCTGCACCTCCCTGATGGCTCCTCAGCAGGGACCACGCTGCCCAAAATCACCCACTGAGCAGCACCACGCTGCAAAAGCCCAGCTCTGCTCCAGGTGTGGGGATGTGGGGGATGCAGGGAGAACCATCCCTTCCCCATCCCTGGACAAACCAGCCCCAGGGCTGTCCTGACCCAGCACAGACACCACAGGCACTCTTCCATCCTGACCCAGCACTCACCAGCTCAGACTCACGGCAAGATTTATGAAGGGATGTGGCCAGATGAGCGATAGAGATGGATAGCCCTGAGGAGTGACTGATTTCTCCCTTACAAGAGGGATAGAAATTAATTTATGAATTGGGTTGGCTGAGTTGCCAAGTGGCTTTGATGCTGGCTATTTTTTTGCATATGTTCGTGATCTATCTCCCAGCTGTCGGGGAGGGGAGGAGGGTCCTGGGGAGCTGGAGCAATGCATCACTCAGCCGAGGCAGCCAACAGCTCTCAACAAAACCAGATTGCCCTTTAATCAGCCAGGGCTTGCTCTGCTGCTCTCCCAAAGTGGGCACCTCAGCCCTCCCCAGCTCAGCCTGGAGCTGTTATTGGCTGCAAACCTGCAGGAGTCACTTCCATGTGATGGTGGCCAAGCACAGCCCAGCAGAGACAACGCTGCCACTGAGCCTGCTCTCACCTGACCCTCTCCTTGTGTGCTGTGGAAGAGCCCACAGCAAGTCAGGGAGATCTGGAGCAAGGTGGTGGATCCTTTATTGCTTACCAAAAATGCACTTTTAGAAAAACAAAACCAAAGGGCAGAGCGAGGATGTGGTCCAAGGACCTGTTCCACCACACCCAAGGGACCCTCCTTCCCTGAGGGGACACTCAGGGACAGACCTGCCTGGGGTCTCAGCCCGGAGCCAGGAGCAGCACAGACAGCAGCTCCCCCTGAGCTTCCCGGCCTTACAGGTGCTTGGAGGCTTTTCAAGGCACAAAGTCATTTCCTGCTTGAAGCAGTTGACAAATCTGCAGAGAAACTGGAGAACCTTCTGTGTTTCAGGGGTGGATGCTGCAAAATCATGCAGTGGCAGCCAGCCCAAATTCATGGAGCAAAGTGCAAGCAAGGGAGGGAAGTGCTGGTGTCTACTGAGGGAAGGGGAGCTCTGGGCACAGGGATCAGCTCCAGGCCTGTTGTGACCTCCCTGCCCTGATCAACATGGTGCTGGAAATTTTTTGGATGAGCTGCCTTGCCCACCCCTCTGTCCCCTCAATCCATGACCTTTCTTCCTGCGGGGAGATCAGAGCCCCGAGTGCCTGAGTCAGCTGTAAATCCCCTGCAGGATCAGAGAGCAAAGGCAGCTCTCGGTGGCTGCAGAAGGGGAACCCGTTTGCACAAAGGGAAGACACGGAAGGTCCTGAGGTGTCACTGCAGCTCCCACGCAGGCTGGGAGGTGCAGAAACCATCTACGTGTTCCAAAAAGCACCAGGGGCCAAGGGGAATGATGGAAACAAGTGGAGCACCACAGTAGTTTGGGGAAATTACCTTTTGCTAATCAAATCCGAGGGGCTTTGGGTTCAGAGCTAGCAAGGCCCAAATGAAACCCTTTCCTACAGCATGAGTTTGGACCTGCAGCTGTCCCAGCCCAACACTGCCCATGGGGCCCTTTGGAGTTGGAGGGATCAGGTTGAGGGGGGAAATGCACCCATGGGCAGCCTGAGGCTCACCCATCGTGACAGAGATGCTGCTCTCCCCTTGCCCATCCTCATCACTGCCCCTCATCCCTGTCCCCTGCTCCTTGTGCCCACTCCATGTTCACCTCCCTCTGCTTTCCTCTCCTTCCCCTTCCTCACCTGTCCTACATGAAAAACCCTTCCCCAGGGTGGCTCTGGAGGCTCCCCCAGTTGGAATTTTCCCTTGTAGATAGAGGCAGCACCGGGCCAGCCTGACTGGTACCAGTTCCTCAATGGGAGAGACAGACATGGCCTCAGCAAAGGGACATTTCTGCCGGTGAGCACAGCTCTGCGAGGGCCATCCCTGCAAGTGTCGCTGCAGGGGGAGGGTTTGGTGTCCGTGGGGCTGGGCAGGGTGAAGGCTGCGGGACACCACTGTCACTGTCACCACCACTGTCACCCCGTGGCTCTCCTCCTGCTGGTTTTCCGCCCCCCCCCCCCCCCCCCCAGTTTCCTGCCGAGGGGCAGCCGGGTGTGAGCCCACGAGGCACAGATTTCTCCGATTAGGCAACGCCAGGCAGCCTCTCCCCTTTCGCTTTCAGCTGCCTCTTCCTCCCCTTCCCCTGGGCAGCCCCAGCATCCGCCCCGAGCGCGGCGGCAGCGGCACCGCGACAGCCCCGCAGGACATGGAGAGCAGCGACAGAGAGCCCCTGGTGAGGAGAACGAGCTCCTCGTACCGCACCTTCCCCGAGAGCGCTGCCAGGAGGCTCGACAGGGAGTACCTGAGGTAAGCACCAGGGTGGGCACAGGATGGGCTGTGTCCCCCGTCCCCAGGGCACTGGGCTGGGGGGGAGCCGAAGGAAGGATTATTTCATATTCCTGCCGTTCCTGAGTTGCCTTGAGACAGGATCTCATCCTGCCCAAGTTGGTTGGATGAGCCCACCTGCAAGCCCGACAGGTTTGTGTGACTCCCATGGGGGCATGAAGTCCTGCTGGGGGGGCAAGGGCGCTTTGAAAGAACGTTTTCCTTGCTCTGCTGCCATGAACCGGCCGCCGCTGGGCCCGTGGTGCCACCCAGCTCCAGCTTCTGCTTTTCTTGCTTTGTTGAACCCCCTGAAAAGCGCCTGGCACAGAGGGAAGCACGGGTGGCACAGGAGCTCAGAGAAACGCCACCAGCCTGGGGCTGCGCAGGGGCATTCGCCAGGAAAATCCCTCCGTGGCTGTCACGGCAAAGGCCGGGGGAAGCGGGGTTTGAGTTTCTGCTGGCACCCAACACGTTCCTGTCGCCCCGTGCCTCCCTCAGGAGCCTCCACAACAAGCGGCTCTACCTGGCCGTGTTTGCCGCTGTCCTGGGCAACTTCAGCTTCGGCTTCGCTCTGGTTTATCCCTCCCCCGTCATCCCTGCCCTGGAGGCTCATCCCAGCCCTGCGCTCCGGCTGGACCAGCACACGGCGCCCTGGTTCGGGGTAAGGAGCGGGGTTATCCCTGCCAGGGTGGGGGCAGAGCCGGGGATGCCCGGGGGGATGCCAGGATCACACAAAGCCCTGGTTCGGGATAAGGAGTTGGGAGGCACGAAGGGCGCAGAGCCGAGGGTTGCCCGGGGGGATGCCAGGATCACACAGAGCCCTGGATCGGGATAAGGAGTACGGAGGCAGGAAGGGGACAGAGCCGGGGATGCCCGGGGGGATGCCAGGATCACACAAAGCCCTGGTTCGGGATAAGGAGTTGGGAGGCAGGATGGGGACAGAGCCGGGGGATGCCCCGGGGGATGCCAGGCTCACCCAGCCCCTCTCCATGCCCCGCAGTCGGTGTTCACGCTGGGAGCGGCGGCGGGCGGGCTCAGCACGATGCTGCTCAACGACTGCCTGGGCCGCAAGCTGAGCATCATGTTCTCGGCTCTGCCCTCGGCGCTGGGATACGCGCTGCTGGCCGGAGCCCAGGGCCTCTGGATGCTGCTGCTGGGCCGGGTGCTGACGGGCTACGCCGGCGGAGTCACCTCCGCCTCCATCCCGGTAACGTGCCCGGAGCTAACCGGGGGGTTCCAGGGCAGGAGATGCCGTGGATGAACTGGGGGATGATGCTGGGGCACCCCCCTGATTTTCACAGAGCCCCAGGGCTGTGTCTGGGCGAGCAGGGATGGGGAGGATGCAGCAGGTCAGCAGCCAGGGATGGGGAGGATGCACCCATTGAGCAGCCCTGGCATGGCCAGCCGGTGGGGCTGGACTTCCTTGCCTGCAGGAAAGACAAGGCAGATCCTCAGCCCCCCCCCCCGCTCCTCCCAGCAGTTATTTCCTCCCAAACACCGCCCTGGTGTTTCACACAGAGGGGAAGGCAGGGGTTGGGTAACACCAGGGCACCTCTTTCCAGTAACGGAGTCACTGGAGCACTTCTCCCACAGCGGGGGGAGGAGGGAAGTGGCGGTGCTGTCCAGCCTGTCCTGTCCTCTGGCCAGATGCAGCTGGACCCATCAGGTCCCCACCCCAAGACACAATCCCCCCTGGTCACAGGGATGACTGCGAGCTGACAGAGGGCAGGGGTGCGGGTGACAAAGGGGATTTGCAGCTCTGTGAAGTGTTTGCTGTCCCTGTCCAGGTTTACATCTCGGAGATCTCCCACCCGGGGGTCAGGGGGATGCTGGGTGCCTGTCCCCAGATCATGGCAGTGCTGGGCTCCCTCGTGCTCTATGCCCTGGGTAAGAATCTCTGTGGTGCCCCAATGTCCAGGACAACACTGTGGGGAGAGGGGGTTAAAATAAACAACCTTCTCAGCAAGGTGAGGGCTTGTTCCTCTCATGGCCACCACCACAGCTGTGCTGAGGGGGCTGGACAGGGCCATTCCTGCCCCTTGCCCTGGTGTGTGCCCTACATCACCCTCTGGGGATGAATCCATAGCCCACACGGACCCGTGGCCATCGCTGTGCCCACAGAGCCAGGTCCTGGTGAGGTTTTGCCAGGCCTGAAGGGCAGCACACAGTGCTGTGACATTCCTGTGCACCACCTGCCAGCTTGCTGCAGGATCCTGCTGGATGCTCTCAGATTTGCTGGAATTTCCCCACGTCAGACTGCAGGAAACGCTGCTTTAATAGGAGAAAATACATTCCAAATATTTATTTTTATTATTACTATTTTTCTTGCTGGGTTTAATAAATTAAATCCTTGGGGTGCCCAAGTGGAGGCAAGTCCAGGACACCCATTCCTGAGTGTTTTCCCCCTAACTGTGCTGCTCTGGCAGGGCTGGTCCTGGACTGGCGCTGGCTGGCCGTGGCCGGGGAGGTGCCCGTGCTTGCCATGGTCCTCCTGCTCTGCTTCATGCCCAACTCGCCCCGGTTCCTGCTCTCCCAGGGCAAGGAGGAGGAGGCCCTGGGCTCCCTGTGCTGGCTGCGGGGTGAGGACACGGATTACGCCCGGGAGTATGAGCAGATCAAGGACAGCTTGAGGAAGCAGGTGAGGAAGCTCGGCACGGGGAGATGCAACAAGAAAACTGCAAAATCCATCCTCAGGGCAACCCCTGAGCCATCCTCTGGATGCCAGGTGGTCCCCAGAGGTGCTATCACTTCGTGTTTCTGGCTTTGTCCCCTCCAGAGCCGTCGGGTGTCCTGTGCTGAGCTCAAGGACCCCTTCCTTTACAAGCCCATCCTGATCGCGGGGGGAATGAGGTTCCTGCAGCAGCTCTCGGGGGTCACCTGCATCCTCGTCTACCTGCAGCCAATATTCAAGAAAACATCTGTCATCCTGGTGAGCCCTGGGCTCTGGGCCCTGCTCAGGCTGCCTGAGCCTTCAGTGAGGGTTGCCCAGTGCTCTGAGTTCCTTACAGACATCAAATCCCTTTTTTAAAGCACCTGCCCAGCAAAAGGCTGAGGGAGGATGGGGAGCAGGACAGGCCCCACTGTCTCCCTGCTCTCCTCCTCTGAGCTTCAGGCTCATCATCTCCAGTTTCTTACTGGGAGAACAGCTTTGGCCAAGTCATCAGCACCTGTAGGAACCTTGCTCTTCCCCCAGCTCAGCTTCCCCACTGTTTTTTTTGCAGAAACCAGAGTACGATGCAGCTCTGGTTGGCCTGGTGCGTCTGTCCTCGGTGGCCATCGCTGCTGTGTCCATGGATAAAGCTGGGAGGAAGATTCTCCTCTTTGTATCAGGTATGGCTCCCTCCACTTCTCCCACTCTCCTCCCAAGGGAAGCTCTTGTTGAAGGATTTTCATCTCTGCAAGCGTGCAGGAGTGGAAGTTTCAGTCCTACAGGGCTCAGGAAGGGAGGCAGGGAGGTCTCTTTCATGGTGGTGGTTCAGCTCCTCAGCAGGAGCTTGGCACCCAGGGGATCACTGACCCATCATTGTCACTGTGCCCTCCCCACAGCTGGTGTCATGCTGGCCTCCAACCTGACCATGGGGCTCTACATCCACTTTGAGCCAGCTCCTCACAACGGCACCGTGGCCAACACGACCCTGGTGAGCTCTGCCAGCCTCCCTGCTGAGCCAACCAACTACATCACCCTCATCCCCCTCCTGGCAACCATGTTCTTCATCATGGGTAGGTGCAGAGGGCACAGGACTGGGCACCAGCCAGGGAGGGCATTTCTCATCCAAGGCAGGGGGACATGGAGCCAGGAGATTGGGTTTGGATTTGGAAGGAAGGCAGATGTCCCTGAAAGGTGGCATCTGAAGTCACTTTGAGGAATGACATGGATGGAGGGGGGGATAATGACTGCTGGGGTTGCAGGGCAGGATTGCACAGGGCTTTTCTGCACTCCTCAGTGACCTCCAAACCTGAGCCCCTTCCCCTCCTCCCCTGCAGGTTACGCCATGGGCTGGGGCCCCATCACTTGGCTGCTGATGTCAGAGATCCTCCCTCTCAAAGCCCGTGGGGTGGCCTCAGGCCTCTGTGTGGTCGTGAGCTGGCTGACAGCCTTCACCCTGACCCAGTTCTTCCTCCCAGTCGTGGTGGGTACTGCCCAGGGCTGTCCAGCAGCCCCTCCTCAGCCTCTCTCTGCACCAGCTCACTGCTTTTTTCTGCTCCACTTTCCAGAACGCCTTCGGCCTCGAGGTGCCCTTCCTGTTCTTCGCTGTCATCAGTGCTGGGAACATCTTATTCACAGGCTGCTGTGTCCCTGAGACCAAAGGCAGGTCCCTGGAGCAGATCGAGGCCTTTTTCAGGACTGGCCGGAGGTCGTTCCTGAGGTAGGAGCTGCCCCTGCCCAGGCTCGAGGGCAAAGCCAACTTGTGCTGCTGGAAGTGGAGGCTGGAGCTCCCTGGGGGAGAAGAAGGGGCAGCAATGATCATCCTGCTCTGGCTGTAGAAGCTGCCAGCTGGAACTTTACCTCCTCTTCCTGTCACCCAACACTACCTGTTGCTCTGTGCACAACCTGCCAATCCTTGAGATGGGAGCAGGTAACCAGGCTGGAGATAAAGGTGTCCTGGAAGAATAAAGGAGGACAGGAGACCATGATTGTCCTTTGCTCAGCAGCCTGAGTGAGCCTGAGGGCTTGGCTGGAGCTGAGTTTACAGCTGGAGCCGTTCTGGCAAAAGCTCATCATGTAGCTGCAAGAATAAAACAGTTCTGCCTCCAACTGCAAGACATGGCCTTGATTTGCAGAGAAGGGAGGGATGGGAGAGGCAGAGCAGGACTGTGGCAAGGGCACCCCAGCAGCCCTGCAGCTCCCCAGAGGAGTCCCAGGCACTCGAGGACTGTGAAAGAGGCAGAGCCAGATCTTTTGTACAAAAAGCTGCCACGTTTTATTGCTCTAAAAACACACATTACACTAGAAGCCCGATGAACAAGACCAAACACAGTTCACAAAGAAAACCCAGGACGAGAGGATGGGGACAGACAAACATTCAGCTGTAGTGCAAGTGGTTCCCTGTAGGAAAGACACAGTGAGTACTGTCAACACTTTGTGCTGGGGTGGGTCCTTCCCAGAGTGGGGTTTGACCCAGCCACAAAGAGGGAGGTGGATGTGCCTCCACCTCCATCACTTTGAGATTTCAACTGCATAGTTAGTAGCAAATCAGTCTTACCCCTTTCCCTGTGTGTCCTGCAAGATTAAGAGATTTTTTTAAAGTATTTTTTTAGAGCTCACCCGAGGTAAAACACGGCTGCAGGAGGTGGTTGTGGCTGTGAGGAACAAATGGCCTTGCTGACTCATCCCAAAAAGGCAGAAGCACAAAGGCTGGGCTGGGACATGATGTGCCCAAGCATTTGTCCAAGCTCCTGAAATGCACTTGGCGCCCCCAGGGCTGGTGGAAATGCTGGCATTGTGCCCTTCCTGCTGCCACAAGGAAGCAGGGGGTAAAGCAGCAGGTTTGAGCCAGCCCTCCAGATGTGCCAGCTGCCATTTCAATCTCCTGCAGCAGGAGAGGAGAAATCACCTTAGAGAAGATGTGCTTTATCACAGTATTAATTTAAAACAGCCTAGGACAGAGGGAGAGTGGTGGGCCAAAATAAAACACACCGAAAACATTCAGTATTAAACCTGCCCTTTGCTGCTGAGACCCTTTTCCAGAAAGATGTTCAGCCCTGGCTGGAACACAACTTTTTCTAAGCATGGCCTGACTACGAGAGGTCTCAAGAGCCTCTGGTTTCCACTGACCTTCTGAAGATCAGAATTTCTGGCAGCCCTGTGCTCGAGCATTCTCTTTCTCACATGGCTATGGACCAGGTCTTGATATCTTCACTTCAGTGAAACCCTTCCCTGAAGACAGTGGATGTTTTTTTCCTGAGGAAAAAATGACAGAGATGAATTGAGCTTCCCGGGGCTCAGCCTAAGGAGGAAATGCCCCACAAGGAAATGAGGTTGGACTCCTCAGCACCTGAGAGAACCTCACTGGAGAAGCATTTTCTGAGTGACCTCCTTCCTTCAGCACAGAAAGTCTGAGGGGGCTTCTGCTACAACGTTTGGAGTCTGAGAAATCACAGTGGCTCTTTCCAGAGGTAGAATGGTCTTTTTATTCACTGCACACACAGAGAATCGATGGGTGTTACAAAAGCAGCTCCTGCCCAGAGCAGCGAGCTCTGCTCTGCTCTTCACGCCCAGTGGGCAGCCCCAGGGGACACAGAGCTGCCACACACCAGTGGCAGAGGCAGGGAAGAGTGGCACAGTGCAGAAATGCTGCCCTGGTGACTGGTGTGTGACAGGCCACTGCTGCCCGGGGTGCCAACAACTCACTGTCCTCAGCACATCCCCCCCCTGAGCTCTCACATCAGCTCCTTCCCAATCCTGGAGAGCTGAACCTCCTCCCCAGAGCCCCTGTGGATCAAGCCAGCCTGGATGCCCTTGGCAGGGCTTGGGTTGAGCCTGTGAAACCTCCAGGGCAGGGTTTGAACTCCATTTGTCCTTGCACAGCTCCAAGCACCCCGCGGGTGCCTCTAAACACAAAACAACCACCATGCACTGGCACTGAACTACTGCAATGCTACTACTCTAAAGCTCCTTCCTATTCCCCCCAAACAGCCCACGTGGGGGTCAGGCCACCACTGACTGTCCCTACAGCTCTGCAAAGCCACGGGTGCTGTCACCCAGCCTGTCTGCAAGGATGGCAGCACCTGGTTTGCTTCCAGCTGCACCAGCCAGCCAAAATCCCCAAGGGTTCCTGCTCCAGACTGTAGGAGTAACCAGGCTTGGAGCACGGGTCTGAGACACCTCCAGTTGTGGCAGCACAGACACTTCAAGCACCGTGGCCAAAGGCTCCAGCTCAGCTCTTCCAGTGAAGTTTTTCCCTCTGAAAGAGCTCGTTTTCAGGGCTGAAAATGAGGCCCATTTTCAGCTCGGGGCTGAGCTTTGCCACCCACTCGAGGTGGCAGATTGGTGCAGATTGTTCTCTGGCCCCAGGGTCTGACCCTGCTGCCACCAAACACCCTGTGACAGCCCTGCTGTGGATGGATGTGCCCACCATCAGTCCCCAGAGGGGAGCAGAGTGGGCCCTGGCCATGCCAAGGAGCCCTGCAGGTGACCTGGAGCAGGGACCATGGCAGGAGGAGTGGCAGGTGAGGCCAGCGAGGGTCCCACCGGGTCTGTGCTTCCTCAGAGCACCCTGGAAGCCTCAGCCCTTGAGCTCTGCTTTGCCTTTGGCCTCCTGTCACTAAAGCTACTGCAGAACTACTCACGGAGCAAAGCTGTCCCCAGCAGGGACACTGACATGCATCAGCCTGCACATTCCTCTACTAAACACTACAGAACCCCCCAAACCCCCCTGAAACCACAGCACGAGCCCATTCCCGGGGCAGGGCTCTGCCCTTGCACCACCCAGGGGTTGTTCCCACTGCAGAACCCCACATTCCTCCTGCAGAATCCATCCCTGCAGGCAGCAGGAGGCTCTGGGCCAGGGATCAGCCCAGCACAGCCTTTATGGAAAAAAAAGCTGCATTTAAGGAAAAAATCCAGGCTGGTGGTGCCTGCTCTGCATCCCAGACAAGGGGTCAGAGCAATCCCAGTTCAAAGGCCAGGGGGAAAAGGGGGCTTTGAACAAAGAGGCTGCCCACATCCAGCTGCAGGGGCCTTTGGAAATCCTGACTGCTGGGAATCCTCACAGCTCCTGAGCTGCAGGGAAGCAGCAGCAGCTCACAGGAGCCAGCAGCCTGAGGGAGGGCAGGGTCTAAGGAGGGCTCTCAGCATGGACAGAGCCCTGGGACAGGCAGCACTCAGCCTCCAGCAGCATTTCTCAGAGCACAGCACAGCCCCTCTGTACCCCAGCACTCAAAAGGGGGCACAGAGTGCTGGTGGCTGCTCCAGCTCAGCAGTCACAGCCCAATTTTCCTCCTTTCTCTCTCCCAGAAGAGAGGGGGGGAAACTGTTTGTCAGGCTTGTGGCCCAGAAGAAGACAAAGGGGTCAAAGGACAACACACACTTTCCTGAAAAGTCTGGGAAACACTCTGAAGGCTGAAATTGGGTTTTGCAGCAGCCAGGGCTGGTTCAACCCTGGGTTCAGAGAGCCCTGGTGAAATGAGGCAGCCTTGTGAAGGACAGGAAACAGAGCACTCCTTTCTCCTATACCCAGAGAAAATGAGTCCCATCAAAATAGTTCAATAACTAGAAATAAATTATTCCCCTTTTTCCTAATCAAAACGAAGAGCAATCATATAAAAATCAAATAAATTAAAATCCCCCAGGACAAACTGTGAAGAGAAGAGGGGATCTGGACTCAGTGAGCAGTTTTGTACTGCATGGTACAAAGTAAACAGAAAACACAATGTGAAAGCCACAGAGAGAGCCTGGAATAATAAAGTAAAACTGTCCACATGGAAGTGGTGCAGCCTCCTTTCTGTTTGCACAGGAAGGATGTGCCACCTTCCCATACAAAACCAGCTCAGGATTAATGCAAAAAGCCACAATTCCAAAGACAAAGGCTGTACCAGGCAAGCCAAGAGCAGCTCCCTTCCCAGAGGGAGGCAGGGAGGTGACAGAGCAGAGTCCCAGGCTCACCAGGCAGGAATGCTCTTGCACATCAGTCACCAAAAAATCCCACTTGGCTCAAGAAAAAAAACACCCTTTTCAGCTGAGATACAGCAAACCTTGCTTCCCTTCTGCCCCAGTAAAAGAGTGAAGCTTAAGAAAAGTGCCCTTATTAAGAGAAAGCAATTAATTCTTGTAATTCAAGTAAATTGAGGCCTGCAGCTGTATCCAGAGGAAGCAGGGACTGTGCTTTGTAGGTCCCAGGATCTGCCCAGCAGCTCTGGCAGCTCTCCTGTAGAGGTGGATTTGATCTTTAGGAGGGTTTTTGCTGGAAGTCCTTTCCTGTGCAGCGATGCCTCCAGTGCCTGGCCCCATAATTAAAACAGTGGAAGAAAACCAAGCTGAAGCACCAGGGGGTTTTGCAAACCCTGGGGCAGGTGTTGTACCTGGGAAGGGCCATCCCAGAGAGTTCCTAAACACATGGAAGCTGCACTGGCAGCTCCTCTGTCCCTCCTCACCCATCCAGAGGGCAGCTCCCAAAGGGGCACTCCAAAAATAAAAAAGGCTGGGAAAGCAGCACTCAGAGAGCCAGCACCTCTGCAGTGAAAAGAAAAACAAAAATATTAAAAAATAGCCCTGTGAGATGCTGGGTCGAGGGCTGAGCAGAGAGGGAGTGATGTGCTGAGGTCCGGCTGCTGGTGTGAGGAGAGGACACAGCCTGGCCCAGCCCCTGAGATTTCCAGTTGCTGCAGCTTCCAGGGAAATCGTGGTGCTGCAGGGAGTGGAGCAGACAGAGGGAAGGGCAGAGTGGATTTCCACATCTTCACCATCTCAGTGTCCAGGAGAGGTTCCCCCAAGTCCTTCAGAGAGCCTGTCCCTCCAGGGTCCCCGTGAGCTTCTCTTCATCCATCTGCTTCTGCTGCTGGTGGATGCGGGCGTAGGCAATGGCATCTCCCCTGTGGAGAGAGGGGACAGCGTGGGGATGGCAGAGACTGTCCCAGCTCTTTCCATGCCAAGGGATCCCAGCAGTGACACCACACTGGCTGGGCCTCTCCAACCCCCCCAGAGCTGGGCCCATCCACCCAACAGCTGCAGAAAGAAGAGTGAGACCCTCAGGACAGCCTGGTCTGAACTCCCAAAATCTCAGAGCTCCAGCAGCCGCTGGGCCCTTCCCTCCAAGGGCTCTGAGACGAGGGAGATTTTCCTCCGGCTGCATTTACACCCCAGTGTAGCAAGAGGCAAGCAGAGCCTGAGGGAGGCAGATGGGGCAAGGGTTGAGGCTCTATCCCCCCCTTCCCCACCCTCCAGGAGCAGCTGGAGAACCTCTCTTACTTCTTCCCCAGGGCTGACAGACCGTAGAGCACGCCGGTGGCGAAGGCGATGGCGTTGCCGAAGAGCGTGGTCAGCGTCAGGCTGAGCATGACAGGGAACACGGCCATCCTGCAAGACAGGGGGNTACACTATAAAAGATACACGAGCTATCACTGAGGCAGAAGTCTCTGACACCCCAAAAGTGTTGGAAGCTTCTCCCCAAAGTTTGGATGCAGGCTTTGTGGTTACTTTCCTGGGAATTGAGAGAAAGCATATTTGATGTGCTATACCAGCAACTGATTGGTAAGATACATTGAATCCTAAGCTTATACTATGTCTTCGCTAGGTACCGTTTTTGTGCACTATATGTTAACCACTAGTAGTCTTTCTATTTTGTTTTATTCCCGTGCAGTATTAGTTTACTTTAATTCTTATGTCTGTTAGTTTTCTTGTCTATTAATAAATAATTTGTTCCATAATAGACAGAATCAGTCATTATTAAAAGAACTTATATGCGAGAGTATTTTGGGGTGCTGGTTACCTCAATAAGGTTATTACCTACTGCCAGAGGCCTGGGCAGAAGGCAAGGACTGATTACAACTCCCACATCCACTCCATCCCCGGGGATGTGCCCACCCTCACTCCCCAGGAGCATCCTCACCCGCAGTAGAAAGCTGCTTTCTGCCAGGCCCGCAGCCGGTCGGCCCTGGCGGCCACAGCGTTGGCGAACTCGATGAACTGGCAGCAGAAAGGGGCCTCGCACAGGAACAGGACGAAGGCGTTGAGCCTCCAGAGAGAGCAGAGCAGAGTTAACCCTGCCTGTCCATCACCCAGAGCCATCAGCAGTGCCCCCCCAGCCCCACAGAGAGCAGGCACCCCGTGCTCCAGGCAAGTGAAGGGAGTGGTGAGGCTGGGCCCCACTGTGCTCATCGCCCTTCTTGATCATTTCCAGATTTCCAAGCCCTGCTGGCCCAGACTTATTTTGGACAATTCTTGTAAATACCTCATTATTTACCTAAAAACGCAAAGAGAAATAATAGAAATAGAATAAACTCAGCATCTCAACCTGCCTGATGGAGCAAGGTCTGGCAATTCCCAGGGCCTGACGGATATTTCACTCCCACTCCAGCTTTGCCCCCCTCAGTGGGTCTGGTTAACAACACCTCCCTCCCAGCAGGAAAATGAAAAGAAACTCTGCTCACATCATCCACACGCCGGCAGCAATGTTCAGGGGGTTGATGGTGACACAGTTCCAGAGACCAGCAAAGGCACAGGCTGGAAAGGAAGAGGCTTTCAGTGACCACCGTGACCATGTGCCCTTGGCCAGCACCTGTGGGCATTGCAGGGCAGCACAGGAGGGTGGGTGGAAAGGTCTGATGGCCCAAAAGGAGCCTGGAATGCAGGGAAGAGCCCTCCCCTGGTATCCTTTTGCTCTGAGTGCTGTTCCAACAATTATTTCCCTTGTGTAGAAAAACATTTTCTTCCACGTAAAGTCCAGGATGTGCACCTGGATTTATGTGCCAAAGTGGACAAGCAGTGCCAGCAGGCTCCACCTCTGAGCAGCACAGGGCAGGTTCAGCAAAAACATGATTTGCACATGGGCAAATAATAAATCCAGCAGAGGTGAACTCAGCCTCTGCCTCTCACTGCTGGTTCTGTGCAGCTTCACCAGAGACAGGCAGGAAAGAGCCGAGTTTGGGACTTCACAAAAGGAAGGGAATAAAGGCCAAAATAACCCCAGAGCTCCTGGCTGTGTAACTGAGGGAGAGGAACCAGGCAGCAGTGACCAAGCTGAGCTGCATCCACCTCCTTGCTGCCTCATTAAACTTGCAGAGTGTTCCTGGCACCTGATACAGCCCCTTCCCTCTGCCAGTGCCGGAGCCCGCACCGGGAACTCGAGCCCAGGTGGGAGGGCAGAACACGGGCTCAGTAAACAACACCACACTGCAAAACTCCTGCTAAGATTAATCCTGGACCCTTTAAAGGCTGTCCTGGGGATGATGGAGAGCAGCAGAGTCCCTCTGTGAGGATGAGACCAGCCCTGGAGTGAGGATTTTGGGTGGATGCTAAGGAGATTCCTGAGCAGAGCTGCTGTGAGCAGCCCTGACCTTCACCAGCCTGGCACACGCTTGCAAGGTTTCTTCTAAGCAGTCATTGCTGAATCCTCAAAGTTCCTTTTAAAATAGTTATCCTTGTTCACCAGGCTGGGAGGCAGAATTGCAGGCAATGACAGGACAGATCGAAGGTCATCCCACAAGCAAATGACCTCCTGGTCTTAGGAAACACCAAAAAGTATTATTTTTAAATGCTTCCTAGACCTAACTCCTTGGGACCCAGAATCTTTTGGAGAGTCCTGCAAGAAGATGATCAGCTAGCAGAGGGGATATGCCAGAGGATGGGTTAATATCCATGCTCCAAGGGCACTTCTCAGCCTCCCATCCCACAGGGAGTGGTGTCAGTGTCCCCAGTGTCCCCAAACTGGGGCACTGAGGTGGGATGATCTGCTCATGGTGACACTGGCAAACAGCTGGAGAGGAGCAATGGGAAGCAGGATTCCTGGGAGCTGTGGGCACCAAACAGGGGGTTCAAATTCCCTGTGACCACCAAACCCTCGGATGCTGATGGGAGAGGAGCTCAGGGGAAACACCCCAGGCTTGTGCCACTCGTTGTCCCCCAGGAAAGGACATTCCTGACAATAATGCTGAGTGACTTTCTGGCACTTTATAATTATCAGAGCAGCAAAACTTCTCAACTGTCCCCAAAACGCAGCCAGGGCTGGGGCAGGACCCTGACTTGCTGAGCAGCACAGCAGAGCACAGAGGTTCAGGCAGCTCCCAGCAGGTCTCCACTACACAACAAACCAAGGCAAGCAGAATGTTCTTTTCCAAGTAAGTTTTTTTTCCCCTAATCAAACCAACCAGGGGTTGTTTTGCCAGGGTTCTGGTTTGGTTTGGTCCTCAAACAGTCCAAAACAACCCTGCAGCAGTCCTGGCTCAGCAACCACCCCGATTGCCAGAGGAGTAATGACCCAGGAAACAGAGCTGAGCAAGCCCCACGTCAGCAGGAGCAGCAGGAAAGGAGTCAAAGGTTTGGGATCACAGGAGCACTGCCCCCAGAGCTGCTGCCAACAGCCACAGGGACACAGAACAACTCGCTGACCTTGGGTCTCCTTTGCAGAGCTGCTCATCCCACAGCAGCCCGGGACATCCTTGTACCACTGGGGTGGGATCAGCTCCTGCCTCAGGACCCAAAACGGGATGGAGCTGCCAAGCCAGAGATTTCTTCTTAAAATATTTCCTTTACAAACAGAGGCCTCACAACAGGGTTAAAATGCAGATAATGCTCAGTGGCACGTAAGCTGTGGGAGACAGACAGCTCAGCCATTTGTTTAACTGCTGTCCCATCCCGAATCCCCAAGGAAGCACAAATAACTGGGAGCTAAAATGAGGGGGGGAAGGACACCCTTCCCTACAAAGGCTCTATTCATTTCCAGCAGCTGGTCACTGTCCTCAACACAAGCCTATTTTTGCTCCTAGAGCGTTTTACAAAAGCCACAGCCTCTCCTCGTCCCATTACAAACAGGAACACAAGGGAGGGAAGGGACTTGGCCAAGGTCACCAAGGCAGCGTGTGCACGAGCCAGAAACGGATCCTGAACCTTGTCTGTCTGGTTCTTGCTCCAGCCCTCGGATTTTTCTGGCTGCAGCAAGCTGTGGCTGCAGGTGTTTGCATGTGGCAGATGTTGTCTGCTGGTCCCACCTCCACTAAACGAAGTTTCTCTTCCTTTCTGAGGGAATTTTTCCTTCTGTAAGGAATAATCCAGCCCTGTAGCAGCACCAAAACCCAGTTGCTCGCAATCTTTATAAATTAATTCTGTTCTTTCGCAGTGAGCTCTGAGAACAGCAGCAAACTGGTTTGTTTGTCACCTCTTCTCCAAACCATCCACCTTCAACAAGGTGATGCTTAACAAGCAGCATTTTGAAGAGGAATGTTGGTAGCACTGGGAATTTCCACAATTCCCTTTTTCCCTGCTCACAAAGGGAGTTTGTGTCTCGTTCTCTGCCTGATGAAGACAGTCAGGGCTCCAGAGCCAGCTGTCACTCCCCAGATCTTTGGCAAACCCTGTTAAGAACCTGGCTCTTCTTCCAAAAGCTTCTCCCAGACTCACCCAAAGACATAAAACTTTCATCTTTCCTGTAAAAACAAGCCACGAGTTCGCAGAGCCGTGAACAAAAGGTTGGGAAAATAATCCAAGTATAATTCAGCTGCTCTGAAACACGAAGACAGAGAGGGGGAAAAGAAGAAATTTGTGCTTTCAAGGCACTCAGGAGCCACTGTAGCACGAGGCTGGCAGTGCCACCAGCGTGACCCACCGGCTCTTCACCCTCCATCCACACCACCCTGAGCTCTGCATGGGATAAAACTGCAGGAAAAGCACTGAGGCTCCAGCTCCAGCCACAGCCCGTGGGAAAGATGCTGCTCCTGTGAACCCCCACCTGGGACCTGCTCCACAGACACTTCCCAGCTGGTTCTCCTGGCTGCTGGCCGGGCCAGGAGCGCGGGGGCCTCCGGCAGGGCACGGCGAGGAGCAGTCCCACCAAATCCTGTCACACCTCCAGGATTTCAGCACCCAGCACATGAAACAGTGACAGCAGCACATGTTTTTACCAGCCCGGCCAAAAAGGGCTGTCAGGAGCCTGCCCAGTGATCCCACACTGTGCAAATGTCAGCTCCAAAAACACCGTGGGGCTGTGCAGCCCAGTCCCAAGGCAAAAGGCAGGCATGGGAAGGGGCAGGGGGAGAGGGGGATCAGACACAAAGCTCCTGCTGGTGGAATAAATCAGAGCTGACTGCACTGGCTGAGAAACCCTCTTGTTTAACTTGAAGTCGTGGACCTGAAGCAGAAGAAATTCTCCATCCTGTGCTCTGCAGGAGATCAGACTAAGCGGTCATAACAGTCCCTCCTGCTTTTAAGAGCTATTAATCTCTCCACAGAATGTAGCAAAACAGCGCTCCAGGACAGGCTGATTTCTGGCAAAGTTGCTGAGACTCTTTCCCTGGGAAAATTTTTTTCAGCAGCAGGTAATTCCGAGCTCAGCCAACTCCCTCTGCGTCTGCAGCTCCATTCTCTGTGTCCTAGCAAACCCCTTAAAAGCACACAGCACAAACCAGAACCATCCTTCACCTTCAGTAAAACCCACGGGCAGGCCTTCTGCAATCAGCAACAGGAGGAATGGGAAACCCGCTCTGACAGTCAGAATAGGGGGAAAAAAATAAGTTGGAGGAAGATATAAACACTCAAAAGTCAAATAGGATGAACCAAACCCTGTGGCCGCTCTTCCAGCCTTGACTTGACCCTCCTGAGCTTGACCCTCCTGAGCACCAGGGGCTCAGCTGCTGCTCCCATCACTGCCAGGGAGTGCCACATCCAAGAAGAAACTCTGGGATGTGCAGGCTGCCCCGTGATGTCCCCACTGCTGGGTGCCAAAGTTCAGCAGCTTCAGCAAGCACAGAGCACATCCCTCGTGGGCAGCTGAACCCACCCCGCTCCAGACACAACCCCAAACACACCAAACGAGCACCCAGAGCTGGCACCAACCCATCACCCCAAAAACCCTGCGTGGCACAGCCCCCCTGCACCAACGTGACCCCCAGAAAGGTGGCAGGAGCCCGGCAGGAGCTCTGCCGTGCAGAGGGAAGGGGATACTCACACATGCCCCCGATGACCCCGGCAGGAGCTCTGCCGTGCGGGAGGGGGCGTGCAGAGGGAAGGGGATACTCACACATGCCCCCGATGACCCCGGCAATCCTGCAGAGCCACCTGTACCACCAGGTCATGCCCTCGTCGGCGGGGGCGGCCGCCGGCTCGGGGGCGGCTGCTGCTGCTGCTGGGAACTGCTCATCCTGCGAGCTCATCTCCCCCCCAGCTGCCGGGGGCTCGGCGCCCCACCTGAGCCCCAGGTGTCACCCCCTGCTCCGGCCAGCCCAGGGGACAGCCCTAAAGCCAGGTCTGGGCCTGTGGCCGTGTGGCCATGCAGGGCCTGGCCCCCCCAGGGCTGACAATGGAAGGGTTCTGGCTGCAGAGCGATGCCAGCGGGCCTGGAGCTGCTCCACGGCTGTCCCGAGCTGCATTGTGGGTCCCCCCCGGCAGCAGGCAGGGCTTTGCCTTTGATGTCACTCGCATTAAAAGGCTGTGGGCAGAGCTCTGCTGCTCATATTCATCAGCACAGGCACGGCCACACACCCTTCACCAGGCACGGCAGCGCTGGATGCCCCCGGGAACGACTGGGGGGTGTTACCCAGGCAAGGCAGCGTTTGCTTTCCCAGGAAGGGAAACAGGAATCCTCACGCTGACAACTCAAATCCTCAGAATTGAACTGTTGCAAAATTCTGCCCTCCAGATAACAAGGCTGCGCTCCCCTTATCTGACTGGAATCGGGTTTTCTCCCTGGAGAATGGGACCAGAAGCAGCACTTTGAGAGTAGATGCCCCATCTGGCAACCTGGTGGTGTCCAAAGGGGACAGGGGGACACCCTGAACTCTCCCAAACTGTGCAGGCAACAGCTGCATTTTGTGCAGATGAACGTGGAGCACAAGCAGAGCCCAGCCCTGCACAGTGGATCTGGAACAAGAAATAGCAGTGAGACTTGGGATCCAGAGCAGAGGGGGAAGACAGATCCCATCTGCTGCAAGGTCACAGAAAAAGGATTAAGGAAAGGATGTCTTTTCATTACCATCTCCTGTCAGACAGGAAATGAAGGCCCAGGGCCTGCATCACCCACGCACTGCAGTGGGAGAGCTGATGCATCCAGCTCCTCCAGGATCTCACTTCAGGATTCTACTTTCGGGCTCTTCCAGGAACAAAACGTAAATCTGGAGGCTGGCAAGCAAAAAACTCCAGGTTTAACCAGCAAAAAAACAACTATTAATTAAGAAGAATATCCGTGGTTGTAGAAGGATGCCAGAGAATCCAACTGAGAGAAAGCAGGAGCAGGGTTAAAACTGCCCAGGCAGAAGCATTTATTGCATCCAGCGTCGAGAGCAAGTGCAGATGTGTCCAGCCAGGCTCCAGGTGCAGAAAAGACCCCTTTAAGCAGTATATTGTGATTTTGAGGAGGATGACAGATTTGGACCAAAGCACAGCCCAATGTTCAAGATATTAAAAAACAAAAAAAACACTAAAAAATACATGTAAATGAAACTCGTGTGAATATTTGCCACTGCTCTAAAATCCCTCTTCCTGCCACAGCTTGTCCATGCAGCCCCAACCACAGTTCCTGTCAAATGAAGATACAGATTGATAGCACAGCCACTGCTCTTATCTGAGTAAGTCAGACCTGGCATCAAACCTGGCATTAAGAGGCAGAATTCTTTTATTTTCTCATGGAAATGAAGCAGTGGTATCACTGTCAGATATCCAATAGTAGAACCACAGAAGGGGTGGCTGGGGAGGGACCTCAGGATGTCATTCAGTCCTCCCACATAAAGCCAGCTGTCACCAGGGCTTGCCCAGGCCAGCAGTGCCTCAGCTCAGCCAACTCCTGAAAACATTCAAGCTTTGAGTGACCTGTCCTAGGGTGGCACTGCCCTCCCCACACATCTCCTTGTGCTGGCACTTCATCTTCCCACACATCTTTGCCTTCTTTATGCCATCCCAGAATTTCACTGTGCCTCAGTTTTGAGGGGCATTTACACTGCAAGAGAGTGAATTGAAGGGCTAAAACACAACTTGTGGTGTACAGAGGTTTGTACTGGGACACCAAGAAATCAGATGACTCTCCTAAAAGGTCCCAGGCAGGACCCTGACACTCCAGAGCCCAAGTCACCCCCTGCAGACATGCAAACTGCATCAATGCCAACCAAATCAGACAGAAAATCCATACAAGGGAGATTTGCTAAATATTTGGGATTTACGTGTCTTTTGCATGATCTTTATCCAGACTGAGATCCCAAAGGAGTCAGCAGATACTGTTCTTACTCAACAGATGAGGAAGCAGTGGCAAGAAGATTAAATGTGTGCAGTGAGCAAGCAGCAGTGACTAACTGGGCCCTTCTCAGGGCAGTGGCTCTGGCCCCTTTTATTTGGGCTCAATAGCGTGATATTCAGCCCAGAAATGGGTTCTGTGATCCTTAACATTTTCATGGAATTCGATTTCAGCTTGGCTTCCTGTTGACTGCCACAGGAATTGCTGCTTCCCACGGAACACCACTGTCTTCATGGTGCTGACATCTCGGACCTGCGGGAAGAAAAACCAAGCCATTTCATCTCAGCAGGCTGCAAAATGAAATAAACACCTAAAAAATACTGGAGACTTGCAGATTGGTCACTCAGGGAAAAGCTGTGCTACAAAGGTTTGAAGAAATACAGTGTGCATCAGAAATTCTCATTCCCATCTACATTTACTCAACAGCGATCGGAGTGCCTGGTTTGTGACTGAACTGTGCATCTGGGTGGAAATCTCTAATGGAGATGGGTTTGTTCTCATCCAGGTCCTCCCACTGGGGCTCCTGACTGCTCACCAGGATGTAATTGAAGTGTGTGTGGTTGCCCTCAGGGCCCAGGTCAGTGCTGAGGGCACGGATGGAGATGCGCTGCCGCGGAGCCACCGTGATGAAGGTGCGACACACGAGCTCCTGCCTCTCACCAGGCACCTGCTCAGGGCTCACTATCTCACCCTGGGGGCCAAACAGCTGCTGGTCACAGTCTGACAGGGCAAAGGGAGAAGAGAGAATGATTTAGAGGAGTAGCCAGCACCTCCAAGAAAGAAATCATTTAAATTAAACACAGGCAGTTTCTCTAGGGATTTTCATCTGGGAATCTCCAAGCATCAGCAAACACCTGTGGGGGTGTGCCTTTAAAACAAAGGGGAAGTCCACAATTAATGCTGATTCCAGCACTCCTCAAGAAGGGGCTTGTTAGTTGTTAAAAATGAAGCAAGGTTTCCATAGATTTCCACAGGCAACCACCATTCATGGAACTCTGTGGGCCTTAATGTACAGCAAGAGCAAAGCTTTCAGTCCAGTACCTTGGTAATATTTTTTGGTTGCAGTTCTGCTGTTGTACTGCAGAATGACCCCGTTTCCTGGCAGCACAACTCGCTGTTTCACAATCAGTGTGTTGGTTCTGGAATTTATCAGTGACAGAGGGAGCTTCCTGCAGCCCGTCCGCCACATCATTCGCCCAGAAAACAGCAGGATCTCACCTGGAAAGGATGAGCACAGGGCCTAAAAACACTTTTTATTTTAAGTAAAAGCCATAGTCTCTCTTATATAAGTCTGGAATCAAGTGATTGCTGCATCTTGTTTCTATCTTATCAAAATCTGTCATGAGCACTGTCCAGTTAACCAATCTAACCGTGCTGATTCCAGCCAGAGGGTACAGCAGTTTTACAACAGGCCAAAACAAGCAGCTTTTTTAACCCCATCAGCTCCTTCCATCTCACATCTACCACCAAAACAGGCAAGAAACCACTGTGTGAGGGGAGGACAAGCAGCACCTTCGTTTTGTTCCATCTGGCAACAACTTGGTGGGACAGAAAAACTCAGTAAAATGGTTTTCAGAGATTACACAGGCTCTGAGGCAGCCAGAACTCTCCAGGGCACCAGAAGGGGTGCAGCCTGTGATGCAGCTTTGCCAAAGGGCCAGGTTGGATGCCAGAGCTCCAGGCAGTACCTGCACTGCAGTTGAGGGAGCTCTCCAGGATGGTCACTGAGATCTCCTCCCTCAGGGGCCGCCCGATGGCCACCGTGCAGTCCCTGCTCCCCACACCTGTCATGTTGATGGTCCCAGTGGCATTGAGAAAGAGCTTTCCACACACACCTGGACAGCAGAGACAGGTGAGAAGCACAGATAGAAGGAACTACAGGAGAACAAGCCCCATTCCCTTCGTGGCACAATGAACAGAGACAAGGTCGCATCTTCTGGGTAAAGCACAGGAAGAATCATAGAATCCCAGAATCCCAGATCATCCTGAGCTGGAAGGGATCCACAAGGACCATGGAGTGCAACTCCTGGCCCTGCACAGGACTACTCCAGGAATCAAACCATGTGCCTGAGGGTGTTGTCCAAACACTCCCTGAAGTTTTGAGCTGCTGTCCCATGGGTTCCCAGGTCAGAAGAGTTTTAGGAAGCATAGGGAAGTGAGGCATTGCTCCTAGCTCAGGTAACAGTAGGTTTTCCCTCCCAGCCAAGTGTTTTCCCTCCCATGCTCCTGTCCCTGCCTGGCAGCAGGATCACCAGAGCCCAGCTGCTCACAGGAAGCCCCTTTTGGCCGTGTCCTCCTCACCTCCACTGGGCTTTGTCTGCTCCCAGGGCTCAGCAGACAGAGGGACATCCAGGTGCTTGTGTCTGTGCTCTGTGGCAGCTGCAGGTGTTGTCAGGTGTGTGGCTGGTGTCACTGCCCCAGGGGACAGGGGCTCCTCCTGCTCAGGACAGGGCCCTGCAGAGCAGCCACGCACCACGACAGCCTTGGGGAAGCGCCGGCAGAAAAGGGGGTTCACGGGCTTGTGGGTCAGAGAGCTGAGGCAGAAATCCTGCCTGGTCTGAATGCCATTCCCACAGGATGTTGAACACTGCAGAGGAAAAAATCCACAGGTTTTTATCCCTGCATTCCAGTTGGCATTTGGAAATAAATGCATTGATATGCTCAGGCTGGGGGATTTTCTACCACTTGCCCTGTCAGTGCTCTTGTTCCATCAGCTCTAAGATGCCCCACCTTCCAGGGGACCTTCCAAACTATATATTTAAACTGCAGAACCACTTCCTCAAAAAATCCCAAAATATCTGCATTCCAGGAGAAAACATGCCAAAACCATTGCTAAGTTGCAGCCAAAACTTGAGCTGAAGGAAGGTGGGAAGCAAACCTACGGCTGCTAAACACAGGGCAGTGGAAAGGATGGGAAACATCCTTGGAAACAGTTTAGCATTTCTGTGGGAAGCCAACAGACAAGGCAGAAGTTGAATTTCTCCCCTGCAGCCTCCCAGGGAAGGGAAGAGCTGGAAAACTGTAAAAGGGGAGCAGGTACCTCTGACCAGTCGCTGAAGCTCCACTCGTATGAGCATGTCCGGACCACACAGGGGACACTGGTGAGAGGCTTCTCTGCCACAGGGCACAAATGTTCCTCCTGCAAGACCTCCTGGCCGTGGAGGATCTGCACACAGGTGACCAGCTGCACTGCTAAGCCCAGCCCACAGCTGGAGGAGCAGGGCCCAGCTGGGGTTACCTTCCACCTGGCAGGGCGGGGAGGAGGAGAAGTGAGTTCATGATGGATCCCCACCCTGTCTCACTGCAGAAAATGCACTGTAGCTCCCTCACCCTTCCTCCTTCTTCACCCTCTGCCTCACACTGTCAGTGATATTTGGAATGCAGCCTGGGGCAGGTTTGGGGTTGGATACAGAGGGCATTCCCATTTTGCCAGGAGCCCACAGATTTCAAATCCACACTGAATCTGACTCTGTGTCCATCCCCGCCCTCCCCAGGGTGACACACACAGGCTTAACTGCAGAAACAATCTTATCTCCCTCCAAAACACACACACCACAGAACTCTCAGATCAGGATCAGACCCAGAGGCCCTGGGAGTGGTATCCTGTAAGAAAAGTTCCAGTAGCTTTCCAGTCCCACAGCAAATAGGGCAGGGCAAGCTCACCACAAATCCTACAGAAAGCACAATCCATTTCCTTCAGTTTTCAGAGCAACTATTCCAGATTCTGAGAGTGTTTAATTCTTCCTACTTTCCTTGCTGCTCTGTGGAAACTGTACAGCTGACAAATGTGTCACCACCTTTTTCAGCTATGGATTTGTTCCTACTTCCCCACAGTAACAAGGAATCAAGAGGTTTTCAGTTTTTCTCTGGGCTCAGACTCTGAGGACTACACTTATTTCTGTCTGAGATGCACCGGCCCAGGAAAGACTCAGAGCTTGCTGAGTATGGAGCAGTGCTACAGTTTTTGCAGCTGGCTGTGGTTCCAAAGAAGGGGAGAGCAGCCTGACCCTTCCTTTACCATGTTCCTGCAGACAGAGAGAGAAAGGAAAGAGCCCTCACTGGCTCATTGTCTCCTGGTAACTGCTTTACCTTGGTGGGCAGGGGCTGAGATCACAGATTTCCACCCTGCTCTCTGGCTTTGGCACTGGCTGGCAGTTTTCCTCCTGGGTTTCTTCTCTGGTGTCAAAAGCCACACAAACATAGTGCAGCTGAGTCTTACCTAGGAAGGGAAGCAATCTGACTGCGTGCTTTGGGTGCAAGGGTTGAAAATAAATCAGAGGTGTCACACCTGTGAGTACAGACCAAGCAAACTGTACCCAAGCCATGGCACTCTTACTGCCCCCATTCCCCCAGCTCTGAAGCACAGCAGCAGCCAGACCACCCTCCAAATTAATCTGTCTGAGCCTGTTCCAAAAAAATTGGGATCACAGCTACACTTAGAACTGTAGCAGGGGAAAGACCAGGTGAGCCCCAAGGTTCTCAGGCACTGAACTCACTCCTGCAGCCAAGCAAGAATTCCCTGCAGCTCAGAAAGGCCTCACCTCTACCACAGGAGACAGAACACTCTCCAGCCACAGGGCTCCACACATAAACAGTCTGATTTTCCAGTTGGACATGCCCAGGTGACTCCAGAGGCTGAAGTGGGAGTGCATCTTCCCCCTCAGAACAGAGCAAAAAACAGCTGCCCTAAACAAACCACCAGGATGAACTGAGGAACCCAGCAGCATAATCAAGGAGGGATGGATGAACAGGATCATCCTGAAGTGACAGGATGAGCCTTTAACTGGGCAGAGCAGTGGTGCAAACCACCCTCCAGGCTCCAGGAGTATACTGGTGGTCCTTAACTGGCGAATAAAAGTGCACCCAGTGAGGTCCCTGAAAAGCCAAGGCAGCAAACTCACTTTGTCCCAGCCCAAAGGGCAGACATTGACCACACAGGGCACAAGGGAGAGGGGTTTTTCCTCTGCTGGGCACAAGCTGTCATCCACCACAGCCTCCAGGCCATCATGGAACTGCACACAGGTCAGGTTCTGCTGGGCAACCCCAGTCCCACAGACAGCAGAGCATTCACCTCTCGGAGACGTCTTCCACCTGAAAGGGAGGCAATTGCATCACCCTGTTTCCCACCTGGATCAGGGAGGTTCATCACTCAGGATTACAGAAATGGGTCATGCAGAGTGTTCAGCTTCTCTGTTTCAAAAGCTTTGCCTGGGTGTGGTTGAGAGGGCAGTTTAAGTCCTTTCACTGACAGCTTTCAAGGATGAAAAGCACCTAAGCCAAGGAGCTACAGCTCACAGTGCAATCACTTTTTACTGAACACTAAAATGTCTGTGAGGGCAATGTCTGGGCAGGCTTGGCCCTTGGTCCTCCTTCCAGAGTAATCAACACCAGGGTCAGCCCTCTTTGCTGGCAGCATCCTGGAGAGGATGTGAGAGACATCTCTCCTCAGAGTATCTTCATTTAGCAGATTACTGTAAAACATGGAAGGACTATTTCCCATTCCTTCAGCTGACATCTCAGTTACCTCATGGGACCAGGAGAGACAGAACATTTGGGATCAGACAGACAGAACAGTTTGGGATCTGCTACCCCACTAGAAGAAACTACTTCATACTTCTCTTTTTTTTCACCTTGCACAACACCAATGAGACTGCAGAGAGAAAATGCAGCAGGAATTGAGCTGAGCTCCCAGGAACACCAACCTGTACAGGCAGGGCTCCATGGCACAGGGATTGTGCTCTGGGAGGGGCTGTGGCACATGCAGACACCACTGATCCTCTGTTACTTCATTCCTGGTCTGATCAAAGCACACGTGAGCCACTGGCTGCACCCCTGGGACACAGATGGAAAAGGAATTGAAGTTATCACCAGAGTGAGCAGCTCCTCTCTGTTAGGGTGGGAAGATGCAGTGATTTTGCTTTACTCAATCACCTGGGTAAGAAAATGGGGTGTGTGGGAATTCAGACTTCCTGTAAACACACAAACCCCTTCTTTGTGGCATAACTCCCTCTCAAGAGTCTTAAAGTGATTTTCCAAGGTGAGCACCCCAGCAGAGGAGAAGTTTGATTGATAACCCACTGCCAAAATGGAAAGGCTGCTCTAAACTGGCTGTTTGAAAGAACAAGGATATCAATCATAATTTGGAACTAATTACTTCTAACGAACTGAGTGATGAGGAACAGCAAATGAGCTCTAGGAGGGAGCTGGTTTTAAATGCCATTGTGCAGAAGGGACCAGGTAATATCATCACACAGCCTTTGTGCTCAGACAGCACCAACCTCCTCAAAAGGCACCATCAACAGCCAAAACCAGAGTTACTGGCAGAGAAAATGGAGACTTCCAGTGCCTGCAGAAGGCAAGGAATGAAATATTCATAAGCTACAGCTAGAAAGATTTTTAACAATAACGAACCTAAAAAGCAAAGCAGATGAAAAGTCAAACTCCAAGAATTACAAGCAAAGCTAAAAGGAGTCTCCTTTCAGTGAAGGGGCTGCAAGGAGAGCCAGGCATTCCTGAATCTCAAGCAGCATGACCTGAGCACCAAATGTCCAGAATCCATCAGCAGCCTTATCTTTGCTCTGCCCTCCCTGTTTTCAAATAATGACTATTGCTAAGGAGGGCCTGTGCATCACTCTCAGCTCTCAAGGTGCAATTTCAGCCCAGATTCTCAACTCTCTGTTACTTTAGGTCCTGAGCTTCTCGTTCTTTTTTCTGTTTGTGGCTGCTTTAGCTGGAGGCTCTGGAGCATTTTGAGCTCTTCACTTCAGGGTTTCAGCAATCAGTTCACCTGGGGGATTTGCTGGAGAAAAGCTCTCCAGGCATAACTAGTTGGGTAGATTGACTTCCATAAATATTCATTAATGCATTTTCTAAATCCTTGTCACAGAAGCCTGGAGAGGCCTGACAGTGTCATCTGAATTATCTGGTAAACAAGATGTCAGGCCATCTATCAGAGAGAACTGTTACAATCTGCATTATGATTCCTTTAGGGAGACAGAAAGGATTAGCCATGGCACAGGAATAGCATTCTAAGAAGGAAGTTTCATAATTAGCTCTGAGGCTTTAGTTAGACACCAGATACCCCTTTGGTCTCAGACTTCTGATGTTCAGCCAACTTCAAATTACAGTCTTCAATAACTTTGAAAAATCTGAGAAAATTATTTAGTCTTCAAACCAAGAGTTCTGTTAAAACCTATTTTAAAATCCTCTCCATGATCAAACATCTTCAGTATCATTTTGATGATTCAGCTCATTTGCTGATTTGTTAATTTAATTCAAAAGCTCCACCACTTCTTTTCTTGGGTTCAGTTGAACACTGGCAACTGCAGCAATCATTTCCAGCAATCTGCTTTGAAATTCAGATCAGATCAAACCAGAACTCTCCATAAAAAGTAAAGACTGAGTTCTGCTGCCTCACCTTCCCCACAGGTCACTGAGCAGGGGCCCTGCTGAGGAATCCACAGATAGGTCAAGTTCTCCCTGGGGACAAAGTAGCTGAAGGTGATGTCTGGGCTGGTGGCATTGCCATATTCTTTTGTGTACCTCCTGTAGACCTGGGGAAGGAAAAACTGTGGTCAATGCACAAGAAAACTTGGATTTGTTTCTTAGGGTGGAGGAAGGAAAAGCCAGTTCCCCTTCTTTCCATCCAACCCTGAGCCTCACTGCAATGCCTCAGTCCCAGCCAGATGCAGTCAGAGCACCCACCCTGGGAATTCTGGGCACTGGAAATGATGAAAACAGGCAGAAAGTTTAACTCAGTGTGGTTTTCCCCACACAATCAGCCCAGACCTGCAGGAAGCCTGTGGGCAGCCAACCCCCAGCCATGCCCAAGAAGAGCAATACCATCACTCTCCAGTGAACACCATCTCCCCTGGCCTTGGACACAAAGTCACCTGAATCCACCACACCTGGATTCTGCAGCAAAGCCACCCAAACCTGCCCACTTCTGACTGGCCCCTTCCAACTCTGCTGCTTTCATTTACCTGTATTTCAATTTCTTCCTGTGTGGGCCCATCCATGTGGATTTCCTCCAGGCCTGGCAGGTTGTCCTTGGTGAGAAACACTCGGTATTTGATCTGCTTGTCCTCCAGGGCTGACGGGTAGGTGACATTCTGTGAGATTTTTCCTTTTCCAGCCACCACATACTCTCCTTTAACCTTCACAGCTGGAGAAGCCAGAGGAGCAGTGATGTCAAGAGACATGGTGTGGTCACCAGGATCCCCTGGTGCTGGCAGGGGATTCCACTTGGTAGGAACCAGTCTGACCCAAGCTGGGCATCCCAAGGAGCGTGGCTCCTGCAGCTTCCCACTGGAGATCACCCCATGAGCAGAATGCAGCATCAAGGATTCCATTTCTTTGTTTGCACAAGCCCCTTTCAGCCCTGCCTGCATCCCCTCCTCTGCTTTTCATTGCACTCACCCAGGTGTGTGAAGAGAGGCCTCCTGTTGGTGACACGAACAGAGGTGGTGTTGTAGGGCAGGGACAGAAATGTCACATACTCTGGAAGGGTGGAAAAGAGGAAGATGTGGTCACCTTCCATCACTGAACCTCTGTTGGGAAAGGCTGGGGATTGCAGCTCAGCTCCTAAATTCACACTGACCCTGCTCCTTGCCTTGAGCAGGTGGTGGTGACACAGCAGACACAGGACTCTGTGTCCTGTCCTCACCTTTCTGTGGTTCTTTTGGGGTTCTCTGCTAATATCTCTATGTGGCACTGCAAGAGCCAGACCAGTTCCCAAATTTAATATCTCAGGAAGCATGGACAACACTCTCAGGGATATGGTGGGATTGGTGGTCTGTCCTGTGCAGGCCCAATGATCCTTGTGGATCATTTCCAATCTGGGATATTTATGATCCTGTGATCTGATATCACCCCCAGCTCCCAACAATTTGCTGGACTTCCCAAACAGTCACATTTCAGATCCACACCCAGAGAATTATGACCAACAAAAAGGTACTCTGCCAACACAACAGCTACCTCCCTCTGCTCTGGACCACCCAAAATCCATCTCCATACCCTCCATAAAATAAAATCAAGCAGAAGCAGGCAGGAGGAGTCACAGACAGAAGATTTTGAACACTTGACTCTGCACACAAACAGCACCACAATGCAGAGCCTGAGGGGGAGGACTACACACCTTCAGCTTTCCCTTCTGTGTAGGATCCACTCACTTTGGTGCAGGTGGAGTTGTCACCCCCACAGACCTTGCAGGGATCCATGGCCTTCCTGGAGCCCATCTGGCCGTCACACCCAAATGCCTGAGCAGAGGGGAGAGTCTGTCAGTTCTGAGAAAACAAGCCAGCAAAAGCAACATTGCCTGAGTTCCTGAAACTGCCCTTTCCTTCTGGAATTTGGATTTAGGGAGACAACAAAGAAAAAGATGTGTCTGTACCTAGACCTACCACTGGACAGCAGCATGCAGAGCCAGGGACTGGGAGGTCTTAGCTGAGAGCACAACTCCCAGTAACTGGGACATTTTCTTTCCCATAAGAAGCAGCGCAAAAAATCTCTCCTGTGACCTAAACCCAAAGCTGTGTGCTCTCTTCTACGACCTCTTTCCGGAGGGAGAGAGGGAGGGAGGAAAAAACAAAAGCCCAGGAGAACAGTAAACATGAATGGCAGGTTCTGAAGGAATCTTTAGCTCCCCAAACTCCCAAAGCCAAACCCAGCTCACATCCTTCAGTCCCATGGAACTCCGAAGAGAGATTCTATCCCCATTCCCACGAACAAGACTAATTCACACAAAGCTACAGGAGGATCTCAGCAGGCTTAACAGCAAAACATGTGCAACTGCTGAATTTATGCTGGAGGCACTGATCCCAGGCTTTGGAAGCTGCCATAACATGCACATTTATCACTGCTGCCAATAGAACAGCCAAAATCAGAACAGGTTGTGCCTACACCCTCTGCTGTTCATGGGGGGAAACACTTCACACAACATGGTGAGCACCAGGATAATGAGAAAAACATAAAATTTACAAAGAGTATTCTGGGAATGTAGAGACAACAGAAGACATCCACCCAGGTCAGCACTGAGCAGTTCCTAAAATGCAGACAGCGCGGGGGAGTTGTGTCCAAGGTCATTGGGAAAGAATGCCTTCCTCAGGTCCAACCCAGAAAAGAAATCCAGAAGTTATACTTGTTTGGATCAGTGATACTCCAAAAATCAATTTGTCGACTTGTGAACCCCAGGTTTTGCTCCTTATCTTGCTACTGACTCAGTGATTCAAGTCATGGAACTTCCCTCCAAGACAGTCAGCATTTTATGGGGCTAATTACAGCAGGCAAACTGAGCAGCTAATGATGTCTCCTCCACCAACACATAAACCAATTGCTTCTTGGATGAGGGATGAATAGCCCTGTGTGTTTACTGCATAATTAGCTGAATGTCTTATCTAGAGGGCATTGGCTGCACAGACAGAACAGAAGATTTTTGGACTCCATCCAACACAGCAAGAACAAAACTCTCCTCTGAGAAGAGCTCGCTCTGTTGTTTGGGGCACTGTGTTTTATCCTACCACGATCTCCCCTGACTCCTTTGGTGCAGATCACCTGTCAGGGGCTCACCTGGACTCCCCAGTCACTTACTCTGCATGTCCCCATCACACAGAGATGGAGATCCCCGTGGTGCTCCGTGTCCTCCTGCTCACACCTGGTGCCATCCAGGAAATTGTCCCCGCGGCTCACCATGAACTCCTTGCCCACAGCCCTGCACATGTGCTTGCAGAGCAGGTCCCCTGGAGCAGGCAGGCACAAGGAATGAGTTACTCTTTCAGGAAGGCACATGGCTGCCCATCAAGCAATGGGAAAAAACCCACAGAGACTGTGGATTCCCATCCCTCAAGTGTCCAAGGTCAGGCTGGACAGGGCTTGCAGCAACCTGGGATAGTGGAAGCTGTCCCTGCCACGGTGGGATGAGATGAGCTTTAAGGTCCCTTCCAACCCAAACCATTCTGGGATTCTATGATCTGTCAGAGAGCACGCAGGTTTCATGTGAAAACTAAAACACTCAATGAAACAGCCTTTCAATTCCAAAGTACAGACAGGTCCATGAGCACTCCCTGCTCAAACTGAGGTTTCAGACATTCCTTACCTTTGGCAAAGCCAACAGCAGAGGTCCAGGTATAAAAGGATGGTGTTTCTACATCAAGATACAGTGGCTTTAAATTCGTTGCTGCACACTGTTCAGCCATGAAGTCCTGCTGGGTCATCAGACAGGCCTGGATCCCAGAGAGATTGTTGTGTGAGGAAAGGAAGTGACTGAGCACAGGATCCCAAGCAGCATTTAACCCTCCAGCTAAAGGCAAAATGCTGGTAAGGAAAACACCCAAACAACTGCAAAGAAAGAAAACCACTTTAAAGGGAGACTGCAGGATATGCAGAGAATTGTGCTTGGAAGCTGATATCTTTGCTATTTATACAAAATAAATAGATCAGGAGAACAGGAACAAGACAAGAAAGTCCCTCTGAAGAAAACCTGTTACTATCACTGTGAGTCACTATTTTCTCAGCATCTGTCCCGCTATGGGGGCATAGAGAAAATGCTTCATTACATGTGAACAATGCTAATAAATAATCCTGCTGCCTTCAGTGGCACAAATACATCTCCTCCTGTCAGACAGATGGAGGCTCTACACCAGATCTTTACCAGAGCAGCCAGCTGTGGGAACAACAGTCACAAAACACCCAGCCCTCAAAGGGTTCAACAGAAGACAGGGTAAGACAGAAGTTCAGGTGATGCTGAGCTCCATTACCTGTGTATTGCACATCTCTGCTTGCACGCTGACACCGTGGCACTCCTGCCCCCCAAAAGCAGGCCTGGAAATGACAGAATTCCTCAACAGAGGCATGTTTGTCCCAGGCTACGAGGAGGACTCAGCCCCAAGGCCCTGAGCACAGGTAGGTCCCCACATCTCACCTGGGGTTGTTGCAGAAGCGCTGCCTCAGCACGACCCCCCCTCCGCAGCTGCGGGAGCAGGGGGACAGGGGGCTCCAGGCTGACCAGTGCCCATGGACCACTGCCATGGGGTTCAGCTCCTCCAGAGAGCTGCACTGACCCTTGGAGCACCACTAGGAACAAGAACACACAGAGCTGGCAGCAGTGAACACAGCAGGGCTGGGATCTAAAAGGCTGGCACAAGTCCCCAGCTTTGGCAGGCCAGTAACAGAGAACCCCAAGGGAAAGGAGGCACCTTCTCTCAAGAGGCTGAACAGTCCCACTCCTAATTAGGGTCTAACATGAGGTTGGGGTTAAAACAAAGAGCAGGCAGGTCATTTCAAGCTGAAGGAGAGCTCAGATATCAGGCTATAGAACTGCAAAGCAACTCCAGAGATAAAGACAAAAGGGAAAGACCATGATCAGGACATAATGGTACCAGTTTAGGACTGGTTTAACTCCCTGGCCAAGTGCCAGATACCTTCTAGACACTGACACAGCTTTGCTGTCTGAGCTCCACAGCCCCCACACCCAGCCCTGCTGGGAGCCTCCTCACCTTACTGATCCCACACTCAGTTCCATCCAGGAGGGGAACCAGGAGCCGAGTACAGCTGGATTTGTCTGCTGGTTGCACATGACATGACAGAACTTTACAGATGTCCTGGTGTGATGAGAAAATCAGGGAGTTCAGGGGCTCAGGCTCAACAACATAGCAGCCCCAAAAGTCTAAATGGTGCTTGTCCCAGGTTTTCTCACAAAAGTTCCTTCATTTTTCCTGCTATAGGGCAAAAGCTGTGGGCAAGTCAAAAGCCCATCACTGTAGTGATCACCAGCTGTAATGCTGGAAGATGATCAACTGAAGCAATTAAAGTTTCACCCACCTCAGTGTTTCCTCATTAACCAAACATGTCCAGATGGCAGCTATTAAACACGCTGTGCTTTCCAGACAAAGGGATTTGAGCCGTGGCAGGGAAGCTGGAGGAATCCAGTGAACAAGAATTCCCCAAGGCAGGACCCTGAGTGTGTGCACCCAGCACTGCCAGGCCAGCTGTGCACAACAGCACCCAACAGTGCAAACCTCAGAGGAGATTTATGTGGGGGAAGGAGGTGATGGAGAACAGGGAAAAGCCTTGCCAAGAAATCTGGGGCAGAACAGCACCTTCGATCCTCGCAGAATAAAAACGCTGCCAGCCCCCTTTCCCCGAATTCTGGCTCCTGAACATGTCCCTGCTGCCCTTAGCAAGACAGGCAAACTTTCTACCTACAACATTGCTGTCAGCAAAGGTGCAAGCTGTGGCCACACTCCCAAAGGCTATTTTACATTGCTCATCTGCTCCGTAGTACAAGCCAGGCTTCCACCCCGGGATGCTGCCGTCCATGTCCGGCAGGTCATTCAAGCAGCTTGTTTGGCCTGTACTGATAGAAACATGAGGAATATCACTTTCCCAGCTGTGGGTAGTGAGGACAAGGACATGTTTGCAAGTTTGTGCTGAGTTTCACTCTGGGAGTTGGCTGCTGCTTTCCCAGACAACACATGCTCGCTGTGGGCTGGGATGGATTTAGTTGCAGCAGCTGCCTGGAGATGCTCGCAGTTCCCTGCTGCTGGAGTTCTGTCCCATTGCTGTCCTGCACCCAGCCAGCACAGCCTGCAGTGCCTGTCTGAGCCTGGATGCTCTGATGTTGTAAATAAAATGTGCAGGCTGAGCCAGTGTCTGAGAAATCCAACCCAGACCAGGCATGTCAGGCACCAACCGATGCCACCTCCAGCTACGCAAAGCTAAACCTGGCTTTAACCTCAGCAACAAGTGCTAAGAAACAAACAAACCCCCAGCTTTTCACTGCTCCTCACTTCTCAGTATTTTTTTTTAATTCTTTGAGTTTTTCTCTCCCAAGCTCCCAGCACAGGGAACTGAAGAACTGAACCATTCCCTTACCTGACAAGGGCCAGGAACTGCTCCCGACTGCACGGGGACCAGGTGAGGTCGATGCTGTTGTGGTTTCCTGCTGAGCCCATGATGAAACCACTGCTGCTGCACAGGTTCCCCTCTCCATCGTGGGCAATGCCAAGGCTGTAACAGAAGCAGCACAGAGCCTTGAGGAAAAGAAACCCAGAGGCTGGATTCCCTCAGAACCTCCCTTCTCTAAGCAAGGACTGAGCTCCCTCTGCAGCCCTTCCTTCTGCTGTTGCCACAAAGGGTTCCTCTCCTCTTTGCAGCTTCTCATTATCACAGAGCACACAGGAATGCAAGAAATGCAAGGAACTCTTTCCAAAACAATCCATGACAATGACCAAAAGGTTTAGAATAATCCATGGGGAATTCCCTTTTATGTCAAGAGGTCCTTTTGCTTCTTTCCTTAAACTGGAGGATGTTTTTACCTGAATAAAACCTGCTGGGCTGCTCTGGCAGTTTCCCACTGACCTGTGCCCAATCTCATGGGCTATGGTGACTCCAAGGTCAAAGCCAGTGTCCTGGGTGATCACACAGCTCCAGAAGGAGGAGCACACTCCCCCTAACTGAGTCACTCCACGAAGCTCCTTGTTCCCATCAGGCAACTCCAGGTCAAACCTAAAGTAAGGGAGACGTAGAGAGGAAAGAGCAAAGAACCCCCACAGCTAAAAAAGTCAGGTTTAGACATCCAGCTGAATTCATCTGAGCTTTCCTGGTCTGGCTTTGCCAGCTATCCAACATTTCTTTTGACACATAGAGTTCCCTGGGGCAAGATGGCAGCAATAGGGTCCCACAAGTGCCCACTGCTCAAAATTTATGATGATTCCACATTAAAAAAAATCCAAATGTCCTCAGACAAGCAGAACTGACTAAAATGACCTAAATCCTATTTCCCAGTCCCACTTCCCCCTCCCAGGGCAGGGAGAGCTCAGCACCTGGTGATGTAGAGGACAAGGTCAGCATGCTGGGGGTCAGAGTCGTTCTGGGGGTTCACCTTCTTGCTCCACTCACAGACACTGATGAGGGAGGAGGTGATGTTGGTTGTGATGTTCAGCTCTGCCTGGGAGGGAAGGCACACATTGGCAAGTTCCAAACAGCCTTGAGCTTGGAAACACTCCAACCCAGCACTCCCCTTACCTCTGGCTCTCTCAAAACCAGCATTTGCATGAGGTGAACCCTGAAATGAGCCCCCAGTGAGGCATCTCTGAGCAGCTCTGCTCCCTGAGAAGAGACAGAAAGGATTCAGTGGAGAAGGGGCCTTGGGGATTCCCACTCCCTGCTCCCAAGAACAGGGCTGCACTCACTACAAAGCAGCTACAACATTAACAAATGCACTACAAATGTGAATAAATCTGTCAAGAGATGAGAAGTGGTTGGATTTGTCAGATACTCTGAAGCAGAGAGAAGAATCTGCATGAAAAGTTTCACAGGGCAGAGTGAATGCTGAAGACTTTTCTGCAGTACACACGCGGAAAATGTAAAGGAAATTCTTAATAATAGCAAAGGGAGGTGTGAAAATTCTGCAATAGAAATAAAACAGTGAAATGTAAAATGTAAGACTGATTCAGTGGATTTAGCTCAATCCCACTGAAAGCAACAGGGTGAGAAAACTCTTTGAGTTGCAACATTAGGAATGGAATAAGGAGCTACGTTTTCTATGAGGGTTTTAAACCCTCTAAGGTCTTCTTGTCCAAGGGAATTTGGGGAATTTCGTGCCCAGGGAAGCCCAGGGGAATGCCTGGGACAGGTAACCCCAACCACCCTGAGGGTGCCCTCCCAGAGGGGCTGCCTGGGACTCAGCCTAGAGCCCAGCCTGGGACAGGCCCCCAGACACAGAGCCACCCACTCACAATGTTCAGGTTGGCCAGGATGTATCGCTCCGTGTCCTCCCTGTGGTACAGGAACACATCTGGCCCTGCCACCACCATCAGCTCCAGGTGTTGGACAGCTGCCTCAGCCCTCTTGTGCAGGCGAGGAGGAGCCTGCCCTGCTGGACAGCACAAAGGGACACCAAGGAGGTTCAAACGCACCCCAAAAGGTCCTGCAGATCCGCTCCCTCTCCCCAAAGGCTGCAATAACACAGCTGCAAGTCCCCTTCTCCAGGGCCTTGCTCAGATTTCTCACTCTTGTTGGTGTCTTTCACCTGTCAGCAGCTTTGGAAACACACCTGTGCTGTCAAAACAACAACCAGCCACATCAAACACACTGCTCACACCTCAGCAAGGTGAGAAACGTTTCCAAGCCTATTCAGGTATTTGTGAACACAATTTTTTCCTCTGAGCTCGTGGAATCAATCCCCCCACCAGGAGACAGCTTTTCCAGCAGGGCTCCCTCTCCGTGGCTGTTACCTCTGGCTGGCTTTGCCTCTCTTGCAGCACTCCTGAAGAGGATGTGGGGGCTGGAAAAGCCAAAGTCCTTCAGCAGAGGCACATCTTTGCTCCTGACCGGCCTGATGTGAATCTCCTCCTCACCCACAGTGACGACTCCTTGCTGAAGCAGACAAAATTCCACCTCTGAATTATTCCAAAGACATTTGCTGTCCATGGAGGTGGCAGAGATTCATTCAGTGGGTGGCTCACACACGTTTGGTGCACAAAGCCACCACCCCCCAAAGCCTCCAAAGGCTGTTCCAGCTCACACTCACCAGCTGCCCTTCACAGTAAGTGACTCTGCTCGTGGCCCCAGGAGGCTGCAGGGGTTTCCCACCTGCAAAGCAGTTCCCTGGGAATCTCTTCAGCAAAATGAAGGAAGAGTTCACCACCTGGCTGCTCACAAAGGAGGGGGAAAGGAGGGCGTGGTCCTCTGGGAATTCAAAGGCATAGAGCTGCCCCCAGGCCTGGATGGAGCAGTGCTGCACCCGACAGGGCCTCAGCCCAGAATCTTCTTTGCAAGGGCAAGCTGGCTCAGCCACAACAAAGTCAGGCACTGGAAGAAATGAAACAAGAGCAGAACAAGGGGAGCAGTTATGAGAAATGATGATATACAAAATCCCAGTGTAAGGTCTATTTCCCCAGGAAAAAGACCCTACAAATGACAACTGAGGCCTCTTGGGGTCACGGAACCAACAGCCAGAGAATTTCTGTGCTTTTGTGTATTCCAAATCTGACTGGGAACACACAGCAGAAACTGGCACCTAATTTACTGAAGCTTTTGCTCTCTCAATAAGGAGAGTTCATCTAAAAAAGGCTGGGACAATTTCATCCCTGTAGGGTTGAATTATTACTGAGTGGGAATTATCACAATGCAGACAAAGACACTGGGATGAGCACTAGGTGAACTCACAAGGAGACAACACTTTTCCTTTAGGGATTTGAGAGTTCAAAACAGATCTTTATTCTGAACTATCATCCATCCAGACTCAGAATTCAAATCTCTTTGTGCATTTATTTAAAAAAAAATTAACAGCTATTTAAAGCTACCCTTTTGTCAGAAGACCTGGATCTGTTAATCTTGTAAGAAAACATCAATACAGAGAGTGGGGACTCCAGCAGAAATGTGCAAAGAGATTGAACACATCTTCAGATTTGAAACCCAGATTTGACCCAGCTCTTCAAGCACTGTCACACCAAAACCCAGATTATTTCACTTGCAGTGGGACTCAGAAACACCAAATGCTGGTCAGATCAGGGGTGTTAATCAATGTTCTCAGCCCTGCCAAACACTCAGGATTAGAAATGAACTGCCAGATGTGTTCCAAAGGAAGGACCGAGCCCTGCATACCATCAGCCACCGAGCTGCTTCCAAAGTAGGAGAAAACATCTTCTGCATCCAAAGCGCCGAGGAATTTCTGCAAGAAGCAGCAGAAGAGCTTTGCGGTTTTTTTTCACGGAAAACAAATGGACACAAGGCCATCCCTTCACCGGACCCAACCTGGAGGGAACGCCAGCGAACACTCTGCAAAAGCGCCAGTGCCAAATTCTCCTGCCTTTACTCCGCGCTAAGCACGGGCTGCACGACAGAAGGAACAGCTTTATCTTCGTGATTAGTGAGCTCGGATTTTGGCTTACAACAGTGCCGTCTCTTCTTCTTCTTCTTCTTCTATTTTTTTTTTTAAATTTTTTAAACTTTTCTTAGAAGCAGCGAGGCGTTCCTGGAAGGGCCGTTCTGGGGTCGGACTCACCTCAGGGAGCGGCGGCCAGCACAGCCCCAGCGGGAGCACGGCGAGCGCCCGCAGCGCCAAGCTCACGGTCATGCCGGAGGAACCGAGCACCCCGAGCCCAGCACAACGAGTTCGGGGCCCAAAGCATCACGTGGAGCGGAAGGGAAGAGAGAAAACAGCCTTTGAGCAAACACGCTCTGAACAAACACGCTCCCAGCGGGGCCAAGGGGGGCCGCGGCCGCATCGCCGGCTGGAGCGCGGCCGCCCTTGCGCAATGCCCGCGGCTCCTCCAGAGCGTGCGCCAGCCCCGGCGGCCAAGGGGCGGCTCGGGGGCCGTGAGGCCGTGAGGACACACCCGATTTTGGGGGGGGGTCACCCCGCCACCCCTCAGCCCCGGAACCCCGGAGCCGCCCCGGAACACCAAGCGCGGGCCGGCGTTCCGCGGCGGGGCGGTGCGGCGCTGTGCCGGTCCCCCAGCGGTAGCGCCGGTCTGGCTNTCATTCCCCTTGTCCTGTCCCTCCTGGCTCTTGTGAATATTCCCTCTCCATCTTTCCTGAAGGCTCCTTTCAGCTCACAGTTAGGTCACCCTAAAGCCTTCTCTT
>VZTZ01003479.1:128115-144749 GCA_013400955.1 Drymodes brunneopygia | reverse complement strand
AGAAGAGGAGGAAGAAGAGGAAGGCCCTGGGGGAAGCGGCGGCCGCTCCGAAAGGCCCCTGCATGGCAGCCCTGGGTCCCCCCCGCGACCCGCAGGAGTTCTCCTNACTGCCAGGGATCCAGGAGCAGCCACAGCTTCAATGGGCACCCTGTGCCAGGGCTTCCCCACCCTCACAGGGGAGAATTCCTTCCCAGTATCCCATCTAACGCTGCTCTGTGGCAGTTTGAAGTCATTCCCCTTGTCCTGTCCCTCCTGGCTCTTGTGAATATTCCCTCTCCATCTTTCCTGAAGGCTCCTTTCAGCTCACAGTTAGGTCACCCTAAAGCCTTCTCTTTTCCGGGTTCTTTTCCTTTATGTTTTTTCCTTTTTTTTTTTAATGTCATTTTAGCTGCTGAAACAAAAGGCAAATAACTCCAACAAGCCCCTCTCCACAGCTCAAACAGACACCAAAAAGAAGCAGCCACTCAAAGCAACCAAAAGCCCAGAAGCCCCAGCAGTCAATGGGAATGGGAATGCGGTAAAGGCCAAATCCACAAATAAAATGGACAATGGTTCTGCTAAAGACAGTTCTGCCAAGCCAGAATCCAAGGGGGTTACAGTGAATAAGAACTTAAATGGCACCAAAAGCAACGGGAAAGGCTGCAAAGAAAAAAAGAAAAATGACATCGTTGTGAAGGAGAAGGATGAGCTGAAACATAAGAGGAGGAAAGCTGAGGAACACGTGGAGCAGCAGCCCAAAGAGTGAGTACTTCAGGCAGGAGCCCTGGAGGTGAATATTCATTTTGGGAGCAGCACAGAGAGGTGCCTTCAAACCAGCTGCACTCTTCCAGACTAAATTTCGAAAGAAATAAGACACATTTTGCTCCTACTCCTCAGCAAGAAACCTGCAGAGGTGCCAGTCATTGAATTAATTTTCCCAGGGCTTATCTGTTGGTTTAAAAAGCAAACCTACTTTTTGTACAACAGGCACCAGCTTGCTCTGAGACTGTTACATGTAATTAAATCTGTTCTTCCCAGGGCTGACATCTGGTTTGATGATGTTGATCCAAAAGACATCGAGGCAGCAATAGGACCTGAAGCAGCAAAAATTGCCAGGAGGAACCTGGGACTTGAAGCAGAGCAATGCCAGTCTGTGGAGAAGGTGCTGGTTAGGGAAAAGGCTTTTGATGGGTGAGTGACATTCCAGGGCAGGGTGGCAGCAGGGATGGCAGATTGGCTTCTGATGACTGATGTGAGCTGCACAGTGAGCTGACATCTCCCTGCCAGGCTTTGCCCTGTTCACACCTGTCGCCCTAATTTTCTAGAGTGCTGTGTTTAGAGTTGGTAGCAAAGGTTCTCACAGATTTTGTGTAAACAATCCATGTTTCTATAACCGGCCAAGGATTGTTTTGTACTTTGGATGTTGTTTTTCATTCTTCTTTCTGGGCTGGAGAATGTGATGGGCTGTGTTTCTCACCTATGGAATTTCAGAGGTGGTGACCTCCTTGTCCAATCCATAACTGTCTGTAAAAAGGTATCAATATAAGAATAAAGAGAGGCTGGGGCTCTTTTTGCTCTCTGCCTGTTGGTGGCTGAGCTCCTGAGTTACCTGATTGTTTCATGTCCCACAGAGTGACACACACCAACGTGGTCAGCCCCAGCTGGGCCATGCAGAGCTGTCCCCAGCTGTCCCTTTGCCTTGCAGGCTGACCCGAGCTGTGGCCTTGGACTGTGAGATGGTGGGGGTGGGCCCCAAGGGTGAGGACAGCATCGTGGCCCGCGTGTCCATCGTCAACCAGTTTGGGAAGTGTGTCTATGACAAGTATGTCAAGCCCACAGAGAAGGTGACAGACTACAGGACAGCTGTCAGTGGCATTCGGCCTCAGAATATAAACACAGGTACCAGGGGGTTGCCCCAAAATGATGCCATTGATCCAAAAGATGCTGAAGCAAGATATTGAATTCTCCCTTTTTAAAGAGTGGAAATTCAATGGGTTGGCACTGACTTATTGGCACTGCCTTATTGGCTGAGCTGGGAATGGTTTGAGACCTAATTCAGGGAATCAGAATGCTGAGATTTATGTTAAACTTAATGTTAAGAAAAACTGTGGGAAGAGGTGCTTTTATACACTGATCACTAATGCCCTTGAAGGAATTAACTGGTGGAATATGGTATTAAAAAAAAATCATTTCCTTTTCATGCTGTGCTCTTTATGGAATTCTCTTACGTTCTAGCAAGCATGGATTTAGTGTACTGTACAATAACTGCAGGCCCAAGGATACAGTTACTTCCCAGAAAAGAAGCAGTGTTTGCTCATGGAAAGTGTTTCCTTGTGTGGCATTTTTAGGTGAAGACTTTAAAACGGTTCAGAAGGAGGTGGCTGAGATCCTGAAGGGAAGGATTTTAGTTGGACACGCCTTAAAGAATGATCTAAAGGTAAATTGAAAATTAAGTTTCTAATGCCTCGTTCTGCATCAAGGGAACACACCTGAACGGGAAAGTGTGGGCCAGAATCCAGCCCAGGGCTGTGATCTGGGTCTTGTCCTTTCACGGTTTTAAAGTGTCTCTTAAATGGATGGGAGGAAACAACAGGCAGCTGCACATACAGCTCTGGAAAGTCCCATGCAATAGCACATTTTAGACAGAAAATGTGATTTCTTCTAGGTCCTGCTTCTTGATCATCCTCACAAGAAGATCAGGGACACCCAGAGATACAAACCTTTCAAACAGAGAGTCAAGGTAAGAGACTGCTGAGAAAGTGCTCAATTAACAGACTGCAGAGCTGCTGACCCCCTCCTGTGCTTGCTTTTACCTGACCCTGTTCCTTCTTTCCTACCTATGCACACACAAATCTCATAATTCACTCATTATTGTTGCTAGCTCACCAGCAAAAGCTAAAATGTGCTATTCTTTGAGGAACGTAATATTTTTATATATATACCTATCTCTGTTACTTCAAGTCCAGTGAGCCAGGCATGGTTTATGATCTTTCCTCTAGAGTTCCAGGCCATCCCTGAAGCTGCTCTGTGAGAGGCTGCTCAATGTCCAGGTGCAGACAGCAGAGCACTGCTCGGTAGGTACCTGCTCACAACATCCAGCTCTGGCTTCTGGATTCAATCCAGAATGCTGTGCCTGCAGCCCAGTGAAACTCAGCAAGCTCTGTTTGAACACCACCAGCAGCAGTGAGATTGTCATCTGAACCTGCTCACTGTTTCCTTATTTCATAAACAACTTCTGCACAAATCAACTCATAACTCTGAATTCTTGTTATTTTAAAATCCCCAAGGGAAAAGGCAGTGATCGAGATTTGTTTACCCTAAAAGCAGCAATTCTGCACTGCTGTACTGTGGCAGGTGGATAAACAGTGGCAGAGGCTACACCTGAACCTCAGCAGATCCTTTATTTCAGTTGATGGGAGGATGGAAAAGAGGAATGAGCTGGGGATGCAAAATGGGGAAGGGAACTCATAGATACTGTATCAAGAGAATTTTTTCATTGTGACTTTACAAGTGACAATCAGAGGCTTGTGATGGGCCCTGGACTCTAAATTCACAATTTATCACTTTCACCAGGCACAGAGCCTAAATGTAAAAAGAGATCATGAAATGTTAATTGAAAGGATTTATTAAAATGCTGGAAGATTTTGCTGATTATTATCTCTCACCCCTGTCTGGTCTGTTCTCTTTCAGATCCAGGATGCACAAGCAGCTATGAGACTTTACACCTTGGAGAAAGGAATGTGGGAAGCTGCTGTTAAGAACAAAGCTAACAACAAAAACTGTAAAACTTAAAAACAAAGGGTAGAATTCTTTCATCTGCAGCATTTGCTGGTTTCGTGTCACATTCCAAATTTAGAGATAAATCAGAATGATAGCAGCTACTTCATAAAATCAGTCCAAAGACAATACTACAATAACCTGGAAGTACAGGAATGCTGCTGTCCAAGAGAGCTGCTGCTGTCCCTTTGGCTGGTCCCTGTGCCTGATGCTGTGTTCAAACAACCTTTGTAACAAACACCTGCAGTTGGGAAGAACTTCAGTTAAATTTCTTCAAGGGAAACAGACACTGAATAAGTTAAAAAAATAAATTATGATGGATGAAGAAAGAAACTGCCATTGCTTTGTCAAAAAAAAATCTTTATTTCAAGTATGTTGAGGTCCACAAAGTGAGGTCTACTACAAGGTGAATTCTTAATTATTGCTGTTAGTTACACAGTTTGGTACCTAAACCAGCAATAAATACCTGTTTATATATTGTTAGTAGCCCAATATTCTTTTTTCCTGGTGGGAAGAATCTTCTAGTGGAGGATCCAGGTTTTGTATCCAGCAATGGCCAAGTCTTGTTCTCAGACAAAGCGTTTTTCCTTCCTCAGTTTCAAAAGAGTTGCATTCACCAGGGTCTGAATCTCCTGGAGGGAAATGTGAGAATTGTCAAATAGAAGATCACCTTGCTGCTCCACTTATTTTTGTATTCATTTATTAATAAAAACAAAGTGTCTAACATAGGTCTTTGAGGTGGCTGCTGTTGTTACAACAGGAGAGGGAGCTTTCTCCCCTTCTGTGATTATTTTTTCTGCACTACCTTGTGGCTGAAATGTTCATTAAAATGGTGCAGAAGGACCTGAAGAACAGTTTGTAATTCTTTGAAAACAATTCTGTCAATTCATAACTAAAATCAGCAAAATTAAGACTAACTAGTTTTATTGGCTTGATGAGCAAACCTAATTATTGGTTTCTTGCCACCAAGCCATTGCAAAATAAATATCAGCATAACAGATTAAATAACTCTGATAACTTTGGGTTTTTTTCTTTTTTTTAGTGGGACTACTTGGTGAAATTTAAGGTAAATCTTTCCACAAACTGTCAGAAAGTTGCTGTTGGTTTTTTGTTGATTTGTTAACAATGCCACTTCCAAACCAAAAATAAATCAGATGCAATGTACTTATGGCTTTATTCCTGTAAACTTTAGCTTGGTTCAGCATAAGGACTGTAGTAAATTAATGTAATGTTGCAAGAGACCAGAACATAATTTTTCAAAAATTTCAGCATAAACAACAAGAAGAACAACTTTCAACCAAATGTAGTTGGAACTATCCTTACAAACTCACTCTTCACTCCACATGAAGCTGATTCTCCAAATTTCTGCACTGTGATCAAATCCCTCACCAGAAATAATATACTAATATACTTTATTGTCACAGAGACTTCTCCATACCGTGCTAAATGGAAACTGGAGTTTTATTTCAGACAGCAGCTTTTCCATTTTCTGGGACCTCAAATCCAGCATAACCTCTTCTGCAGTGTCAATGAACAGGAAAATTTATGGTTAGAGCACAACTGCCAGTGGAGCAGGAGCTAAAGGAGCACAGGGAGAGGACAGAGCTGCACAAAGAGGGCAAGATAAGGTGAAGTTAAAATGTTTTACCATCAGAGTGGTATTTGATTGAAACAAGTGGAGGGAATTGTCAGGAGGATGAATTGGAACTTCCTCAGACACAAATTCTTTCCTGAGAGCAGCTGACATGTCCCTGAGCAGCTGCTGTTGTGGTTTTACTGATTTTGGGGTTGGGAGAGAGGAGGAGACTCAACAAGTAACAGCAGCAGCCNGAGCTTCTTTGAGGATGGATTTGCCCACCAAGGGGAGGAGTTCAGAGTTGCAAGGGGCTTCTTCACAGAAAGAGCAACTCCAACATCAGCCATCTCACCATACTGAACCATCTCGTTCATCAGCAGGCACAGAGCTTCTGCCACCCCTGGCTCATCCAAGTGAAGGTGATACTCATCCTTGATCAGCTCTACTCCAGTGCCATCTGAGTCCAGCAGAATTGCCAGAGCTGCAGTTTCTGCAAGGGAGACAAACCCTGCTGGGCTCATTGCAAGACTGCAGGATCTGCTTCCCATCCCTCCCCAGCTGGCACATGGCACATTGTTGCTCAGCTGGCAACAGAAGAAACACGCGGGTCTTAGAGCAGCAGTGGATTTTCCAGGCTGGACCGACCAAAAGCTCTGCCCTTTTTTATTTATCTATTTTTATGTGTTTCTAAGGACAGTTAAAGATTGGTGAAAGGGGTCAACACCCCTAAAGGTTTATAGGACAACGACATGGTCAATCATTTTTCTCCACCCCAGGGAAAGGAATGAAAAACAATTCCACAAGTGCAAAACAATCCCGGCCGGTTAAGAAAAACAAGGACCATGTTTACAGAACAAGCATGGGAAACTACAGCTACAGTGTTACAACTTATGGGGCCCTGTAAAACCAGGGCGACAGCACATTTTCAGCAAGTTGTGCCCATTATTTTCAGTCTTCCTAAAAGCTCTTCTGAAGCATATTTGGGACCAAGTCGAAGACCAGATGTGCAGCTGCCACTTTCATGCAGGGCAGAAGTGATTTTAATGATTGTTTTCACATCGATGGAGCAGATTTGTAATTAATAAAAGCAGAAGTGCTGGATGTTACCTGACAGCCTCACAAGGCTGGCCAATGCCAGGCAGCCATTCTTCACCAGCACTGCTCTCTCTGGGTTCATCCTGACTGCATCCAGCACAAGTGCTACTGTGGGCTCATAGTCACTGTCAGTTAAACAACCTTTAAAGAAAATAAAACACACAGAAAAGCCCCAAATTTCAATATCCTCCAAGCCAAAAGAATAAAGAGTCCTGAATACTCAACTTATTCTGCTGATTGAGAAGAGACACAAGATTGCTGAGGGTGTTTTGCCCAGCTTTTCCCAGTGGAATGATGGCACAAGGGCAGGCAGTAGGTAAATGTGACAATATTCTTGCATGAGGAGGAAATATGACAAAGTAGTACTGCAAGGATGGAGTAATGATAATGAAATCAGTGCAAATGATAAGGAAGGAGATGATTTCTTTTTTCATCTGAAATATTGTTCCAAATTAACTGAGCAAATGGCATAAAAACACCTCCCAGCCCACGGTGCACAACACCCATGCTGTGTTCAAAGAAACAGCACAAATGGGGTTCTTAGTGTGAAGGGAAGCAGAGAGATCTGCACAGCCCAGGTTGGTGTGGCTGCCCACCAGTGCAGTCCCCATTAGCAGAATCTGGTGATTTAATTGCTACAGCTCATCAAAAATGGCTTCATTAGGGAGTCACAAGAGTGAGTGCAGGAAAGAGAGACCAAGAGAGGAGGCAAGTTCCTAACTCTGCTGCCATCTGCAGAGCCTCCTCCAGCCCAGCAGCCTGGACTGCAGGATCACCTCTGACACACAGACATCCCAGCTTTTCCATGCCCAAGGGACAGGGAGATGGGAACACTCACCTTGGAGTGCCAGTGCCCACAGAGCCGAGCAGGCAGACTCTGACACCACTCCGTTCTGGAGGTGTTTCTGAAGCACTGCAGAGGTGACAGGGACAGCACTTTCCAGCACTGCTTGGTCTGCATTATCCTCTGAATTACCTTAACAGAAAGGAAATGCATCAGGCAGAGTTATTTAATCAAGTAATGATATCATTTTATGTCACACTATATCAGTAAAACCTTAATGGGTGTTGGCATTGGAATAATGCAGCATTGTTTTAGTCTAGAGGGCAGCAGAGGGAAGGAATCAAAAATGTACAGAACCAAACCAAATGCTACAGGCCTAATAAATAATTCTGTTTATTGGAGAAAGCTGAACTTCTCCAGGAACTAGTGTTCTTTGCCATTTAAATTATGCATGGGGATCACAGCAAGGAACCTCCAGAAATAACCACAGTTTTGACAGAATCTGGGCTGCAGGATGGAGATTCAGCTGTCCCATAAATCCAACGGGTGATTTGCTGCACAGAGGGAATAAAACCCACCAAGTGCAACAATCTGTGCTTCCAGCCTTCCCTGATGATCAGAACACCACACACCTCTACAAGAACACGTCACAGAAACAAATCAGTAAATATAAAATCACATCTTGGCCTGAACGGCACAAATTCAACACATTATCACATAAAGGGTCGCTGAAAATATCTGCATTAATTTTTATTCTTATCTAATTTAACTCTGGATCACAAAGCGATTGTAGCAGTGCTGTGCAAACAATTCTCCAGTATCACAAAATCAGAGTGGTTTGGGTTGGAAGGAACATTAACGATCATCTCACTCCAGCTTCCCGGAACAAGAATGGGAGAAAACTCCAAATCCAGCGACAGGAATGTCTGCACTCAATTAGGCTCAATACCTGCTGCCCCTCAGTCACATGAGTGCAGGCACAATACTCACTGTGTTTTACTCACCACTCACAGCCAAGCTCCAGAGAACGGCACACAGAGAGAAGCAGATCTTGTCATTAGGAAGAAAACGTTTTAAAATTGACAGAAGGTCTGGAATGATTCCAACTTTCCTTAGATTCTCCGCAGCTACTTCTGAAAAACACAGAAATTCTAGAGAATTTTGGTATTTCTGTCCCACTCACTGGGCTCGAAATAGGCAGCACTAAATGTATTTAAACTGAGATAACAAAACGGTAACGTGAGCCCATCAGCTGGACAAAAGGAAGCAAGAGAACAGACCGAATTCTCTAACAAGATGCACTTAACACAACTAATCTTTTCAAATGGATGTCTGCCCATCCTTTTTCCTCACAGACTTGAAATTCACAGAGCAGCAAAGGAACTGAGAGGGTGTAAATGATATTTTTTCACCTGTTTCCATTTTAACGATTCAAACCAAGCTTGAGAATTAGGAAACACTGGATAAAAATAGTTTGGTGTTAACACAACTCTTTGTAATTGTTTTGGTTTTTTTTAAGATTACTCCCTTGCTGCTAAATCCTTCTGCAACCAGTTCTAAAAACAGTCTTTGATGGCTGTTCAACTGACACTGAAAACAGCTAAAAATGCTATAAATATTTAGCAGTTACAAGTTCAGAAGAAAAGAAGACAAAGTATAGAAGTTAGGGAGAATGGTTTCAATTCATCATGGCACAGTCCAAAACAGAATTCAGGTTCTGTGCCCTCATTTTTTCAAGCACTACTATTTGCAGAGTTTGTTCTTGTTTCCAAACCAAGAGGAAATACAGAACTGTGTTTATTAGAGTGGTCCTGTAAGTCCCTGAAGCCTCAGCACTGTATCTTAAACTTTCAGGAGTGTTATCTTATCAATATCTGGTCAATCTTATCAATATTACCACTATTAAATTAACAAATACCCACAGACAGCCAAATCTCTCAGGAAAGTCACAAGTTCTGCCCTGTATCTTGGATTTGTTTCAAAAAGTAAAAATAAATGAATATTCCCCAAAGAATGAGCAAGGTGACCCACCACTGGCTGAAACCATCATCAATACTGTGCAGAGCATTGGAAGGAACTCTTCATCTTCAGAATGTTTTCTCACTGTGTGTAACAGGCAGGTGGCCAAGCTCTCATCCAGGGTCATCACCACCCCCTGTTCCAGAGCTGTCACCACAAACATTGGAACAGAACAAAGATTTCAGTGGCTTTGAATGAAATCTGAACCCCCCTGCCCTGCCATCAGCATAGCAAAATACTCAATTAACAGCATTTTGTCACATAAAATAAGCAAAAGTTACTTTAAACTTTCGTTTTCTCTAATCCTTAGTATTTTCAAGCTTGTGTCATTATCAGGGGGTTTTGGGGTGAATTGCCATGAAAGTGACAGCAGGGACCACACAAGAGACCCAAAACCCCTTTTATGGTTTAAAGTTTAAATACCAAAACAATGAGTCTTATTTATGCCCTCTGGTAACACTCTACATAACATGAAAACAAACTTGGTTGGACAAGATCAGCACCTATATTTAAAATTAACTCTTAACACAGAATTCTTGAATGCCAGTCCTGAAGGAAGGCCATGAGAATCCAGAAAGCTGCTTCACTTCCTTTAGTTCTTTAAATTCATCCCCTAAAATCATTCCTGAACCCATTATCTGCTACATCAATCTTTACAAGACCCAGCAGAAGGAGGAAGTCTTATAACTGTACCTTGACTAAGAACTTCAAGCAATAAAGTGCAGCCTTCTACTTGGAAGTCCAGAGAATCTGTGTGAGTCCCCATGGCACGAGTGATCACTTCTGTGCATGTCTGCAGATAGGGGAATGCTGTGGGGAGAAGAAATTATTTGAGAAAAGGATATAGATATAGGTTAACTCTAAGGAAAAACCAAATTATTCTTTTTCTTTATCAGTTAAAGCTATGAAGAACCCTGAGTTTTAACATCATAAGCCATTGCCAGCATTAAAGTGCTTCAAAGGACAGAGCATTTTATAACTGATTTAACACAGTGCTTTGAACTATTAACCTTGATCTGAAAGCTTCCTTTGAAAAATGTGCAGTTTCTGGGAGAGAGAACAGAGCTTTCACCCTCCCAGCTTTGCCAAACACACAGGAATCAGCAATGTGTATCTTCCTTTTGCTCTGCCAGCCCTGCAGCCCCAGGAATTACCCCCAGGTCATCCCAGGACTTGTGGAAATCACCTTCCTCAAATGTCAGTTAGTTGCCAATTCAAATATCACAGTTTTTTTCCCCAGTGCCCATTTTTCTTATCCAGTAAAACCCCTCTGCTGGTTAACAAAAGCATGTACAGAACAAGCACCAACACAATCCTATCAGCTGGGGAAATAGGAAGAGAGCAATTTCATTCTCATTTATTGACATTAGAAATGTGTTCCTCTTCCTGTTATCTCAAAATGTTAAGGAAGGAGCAGAATGAATAAATAAATGGATCAAATAGTGCCTTACCACTTTTATCCTCTACAAAGCTGGCAAGGAGCTGAATGCCTTTGGCCTGGACTTCTTCACTATCCCAGGAAGCCTGCATGAATTCTGAGAAACCAAGGAAATTCTTCCAACCATTCCATACAAACACTTACACAAAGCACTCAAATTGTCTCTGTTTTGTGCAAAATGTGAGTTCATATGAATGAAGATAATGAAATTTGGGATTGTTGAAAAGAGAAAAACTTTTCCCCCAACTCATCAAGCATTCCAATATTACAAAGTGTTATGATTCACAATGTATTTAATATTATATATATATTTTGGGGATCTGTTGGAATATTAAATCAGAGCAGGAACAGGAGCTTTAAATGCATTATTTCAATAGATATTTCAGATTAAAATAGCATCTTTCTCACTTAGAAGGAAAATAATGGAGTAGATAATTTGTTGCATAAATTGGCAAACATGTTACAATGCAAACAAAATAAGGGGAGCTCCCAAATTTTCTGAGGAATGACCTCTGACCCTGCTTAACTTTTGTAGGAATGACTGGCAATCTTAGGAGTTTAGAGAAAAGGCTGCACAGTAATCCTTGCTCTGAAGAGTATCCCATCAATTTCAGGTAAAATGAGTGTCCAAGAATTCATTTCCAAGTAGAATACATCCTGACTGAAAGGGTCTATTTCCTCCAAAAATCACCTTTACATTAATCTTATTCTCCTGATTACCTAGAACACTTTCAAGTCCTCCCTGAAAGAGCACATCTGTTATTATGGGAGACAAAGTCTTCTTCAGTTTTATTGAGGTGTCAGGAGCACAAGTCAGGCATTTCTCAATAAATGGAACAGTGACCAGATCCCTAGAAGTGTGTGAGACAAAAGCAGCACACACAGACAAAAGAGTGAGTTAGAACTGGTAAGTTAGAAAAAAATCTACAGGCATTGTTTCATTTTTATATAAAAAAAATCCAATATTACTTCTAGACTAGATTATTTTTGACAGAACTGAAACCATTTACTTCAAAATAACTCATGAAAGAGCTCATATTGCACAAGCCATGCTTAGTGGTCAAGTTCAGGCTCATAAAATTGTGTATAACATGAATTTATAACTGCAAAAAGGGACACCTGTGCATCTCAGTGTCCACTCTGAATGAACATCAAATCTTTAATAACTCAATTTGTTGTGAGGATAAGCAATGTTAACTCAACCCTTTCCTACAGCAGTTAACATTCCCAATTTGTGGAGGTAGGAGGGGTTTAGGACAGAATAAATCAAGGGAAGGCAGCCAGAACTCACCTTGCTGAGGGTCTCATGCTGGGCTCAATCTGTAGCATCTTCACTAAAATTGGAAAGAAAGGGAAATAGCTCCTTTCTTCATTGTGCATCAGGGTCAGGACTCCCTCAAGGCAGCTGCTGTCCCCTCTGATATCCTGCAGTAAGGAAGTTCTCTCTTCTGCCTGGGAAGAGCACAGTGTCAGAGAGCTCTCACACACTCACAGATATCCTGGTGAGCCCAGGACCCTTGAAATCCCTGAGAAATCCCTAATAAATCACTCTTACACACATTCAGAACAAAGCAGCTCATCATATCAAGGAGGACACAGCCCAGAGACCAGATGTCAGATTTCTCAGTGAAAGAAAACTCAAATGTTTCTGGAGCCATCCAGGACTTGCTTTCTGCAGAAACAGGAATCACATGGTGACATTGCTGACATTGTGCTTCCAAAAACTACAAAACACATTGTAACCAATGAACATTTTTCTAAGATGTTCCTGAGGACAAAGCTAGAAAGGATTTTAACTGTATTGATTGCAGAGACTCACACACATTTCTACATTTTTCACTTGTGAACACAATTAATGCTGCAGACAACTGCCTATGAAAATCCTATTTAGAAGATAAATAAAAGAATGCAGAGAAAGGAGAGGAAAGATGACTTTCCCCTCTTTCCTAATTTTTCTCTGAGGACTAAAAACATCCACCACAACTGAAATCTTTGAAAAATACAGTAGGAAACAAAAACAGCAAAACAAATATCTACCCTCTTCCACTCTTATTTTCCATTTCAGCTTATCTTTCATAAGTGTTTCAGTACTGAAGTCACTCAGCATGAAGGATGCTTCACCAGTCATAAGGATGTTTGATGGTTTGAGATTTCTGCAACATAAATATTTTCTGTCAGCCTGTGAAATTAGAGTCTAATGACATGCAATTACAAATTCCCTGCATCTTGAGCCCTCAGAAGGGCTGGGTTGGCTTTTGAAGTGGGTGTTTTGCAGGGAGAGAAATTGGTTTGGACATTTTTTGTTTGTGTTTTATTGCTGTTTTTTAATATACAAGTGATAATCAACCAAAATACAATTATTTTCTTCTCCAAATTCTTTAAAATTTGTGCTTGTGACACAGATTGATCTGAGCATGGAATGCAAGGGTTGTCTCTTGTTCAGATACACAAAGTAAACTTTGTCCATCACAGCCACCAAAATGTGGCATTTACAGAGATGGACAATTTTTAACATATTGAAAAATATCTCAGTCAAATCAGTATTTCAGACAAAACTCAGGAAAATAGGTAACTTCAGAAGTCAAAAACAACTAAGCTAAAGTCTGGAATTTCTACCCCCACTTGTCCTTTTGGAAGAGTAAAATTCCCTACCTCTGAGCACTGTGCTGAACCAACACTGCAAAGAACAAGGGCCTGCCAGACAAAGAGAATGAGATTTCTCTCACCTGTGCCAAATATTTTGTTTGTGTATGTAAAACAAAGCATCCACCATCTGTCCCAGGAACTTCTGAACCACCTGTGGAGGGGAATAAACACAAAAGTGTAATACAAACAGAGTAACTTTCAAATATCTTTCAGAAGAGAGTTTCCAAAACCGCCCTCCTGTGCTTTGAAGACTTTAGGGAGGATTTTCAGAAAGAAGGAATACCATGAAAGCAACAAGTCTCTCAAGTTCAAACAGGTGTCTCTTCTGTGCTTTTTACCATGTTTGATATCTTTTCTGACTTCTCCCTCTTTTCCTTGATTAGAGCTGAAAGATCTCCTTGGCCTGAGTGTTGCATTACCAGGCAGAGGAACAGAGATGCTGCCTGTAATAAAACATTGCACCAAAATTGCTGAATTGTTTGCAGGTAAGAAAGACAAAATCAAACTGGTGGGTGTGATGTTCACAGTACAAAAGGGTTCTGAGATGGTTATTTTCCCCCAGAAGAAACAATAGTTAATTTCTTTCATTAAAAATACAGCATGCTCATTGTTTTAGCAAATAAAACAAACCACCACAATCAAGCATCTGTATGGGATGATTCAAATCAATTATACATCCATAAAATCAAAGATTCTGTCCAAGCACTGAAGAAAATCTGCAAATAAATAAGTCAGGGTTTTCAGCTTCTTATGGTCCCCCATAGAAGGGTTTTCATGCAGGCATGAAAATTAGAATTGTACACTAATATTCCCATCAGAATCTGGGAGCCTGCCATGTGATGGGCTCCAACAAATACATATCCACAGCTTTCTAGTGTGCATTCAGGAGTCAAAAAAAAAAAAAAATCAGGCTTCTTTGAAACCCAAACCCTCCTTTTTTAGCATCTCACCCCATTTACCCCATATTTAGATCTGTAAATGCTCACGTGCCTACAACATAAAACCCACATTCCAGTTTTACCAATCCCATTCCATTCTCACCTCCTTATTCCAAGTCACAAACAATTCCTTGTAAGTGCAGATGTTTGGATGGTGAAGTTTGAGCAGATCCATTGCCTGCACAGAATAAAAAAGATAAAACAGAGAGACAGCTTTCTATAGCTACACAGTCCTTCCCTTTAACAGAACTTTAAATAACACCCAAAGCCAGCTCCTTGCTTGTTCATGGCACATTTCTGATCAAACTCTTCCAAAGTGCCAGCTCTGTTAAATATTTGCATTCACAAATGTGGAAAGAAGGAAAATATTTCACTCAGAGTCTACTCAGTGCTGCAACAGCCTTGTGAGATCCAAGGATATAAACTGATCCACAGGGAGATGATGTGTGAACAACCCCCTTCTTCAGTTCCTAACATCCAAACCTGAAAATAAAAATCTTAGAATGTAAGTCAGGATGATTTTTGAAGTGCAGCCATTATTTCCTGTAACCTCCATGCAAGCCTGAACCTCAGCAAATATAATGACACAAGAGATTTTTATCTCCTTGAAGGTAGTTTCTGTGCAGGGCTCTAACAGATCCTAATCACTGCAGCAAATTTGCTGATTATGTGGGAGATAAAAAGAATTCAGGTTACTCTCCTCTAGTTGTGTTTGTGGCTGTGCAGACACAACAGAAAAACTGAGGAGAGGCACATTCCCAGATGGCACAACTGCATTTATTTTAACAGATGTGTTTCAGTATTTATTTGAACAGAAAAATTGGATCAAGTTTTATTGGGAATGACAGATTTGGTACAGAAAGAAGTCACCTCTAAAACCAGGATAAAACATTTGCATGGACATTTGTTCTCCTTCTTTTCCAGCTCCAGATGCTGTGCATACTGGGCACTGGGAGACTCATCCATCATTTGCTATTCCACATAATTTATTGAAACCATTTTTGGTATTTTAAGAGTATTTCTGAGGCTTCTTACTCAAGGCATTGCAACAGGTTTGCACCAAAAGAAAAGAAAAAGTACGACAAAGGGAGAAAACCAGTTGAATCATTCACATTTAAAGAGTCCAACTGTGAGAAATGAGCATATCATTAAATATATTATCTAGACTTCGAGTTATTAATAATAAACTAAAACAGACCAAGGTTCTCCTTCAGCCTAAAGGCTGAAAGGATGAGTTTTGTTTTTTGGCTTTACAAAACAAGTAAAAACTCTGAGAAAGGATTGTCCTCGGAGAAGAACTGCCCACTTGAATTTACATATCCAAAAATAACAACAATTAATATAAAACCCTGGCCTGAGCCCAAGCAGAGGGCAGAGAGCACACCCCACAAATAGTCCTACTTGATTTACTTATTATTTACTCAGCTAATCCTTGTAGATAAAAGACTTGGTTCTATCAAGACTTTGGTCTTTGTAAGTGAAGTAGTAAAGAAAAGACTGCACCAATACCTCCTTCAAGGCCACATTTGCTTGGTGTTGGTCAATGCATTCAACCTGCACCAAACAAAAGAAAGGATGAGACTGTAACAGAAACACAGGGGAACTTCGAGCTAGAACACTTTTGACTGCAAATCACATTAATTTTCAATGATAGCTCAAATCTCTAATGTTTGGGGCAGTTTTGGCATCAGGAGATGGGTAAAACAGAGCTGTGTGTGACTGACAGTGTTTCTGCACTGCCAGGGCAGCAGGGAGCTGAGGGGAAAACACTGACACTGCTGCCCTTTCCCCACTTTGAGCTTCAAAATTCCAGTAAATGGATCTGAATCTCCGATTTTCCCAAAAAGCAGCACAGTAATGAGCAAGCCTCCTCTTACCCAGCAACTGTGCTGCCCAGCATGGTCTCTTGTTACTATCATGGTGCCCCTGGAGATAACAAACACGCCAAACTCTTGTTTTCCTAGCAACCACCTGCTCACCTGTTTTATTGCATATTTCTTCTGGGCACCCTCATCTGTTTTCAGCTGAGCTGCCAGCACCGTGCCCAGTGCCCCGGGCGGGAGCTGCTCCAGCACCTGCAGGCACACGGCACACCCAGAGCACCTGCTCAGCCAGGGCAGAACAACTCAGGCAGAAAAACCCTTCCACTCACTTTTCTATAGAAATGTTCCACACAGGGAACACCTCCAGCTCCCCATGGCAGCACTAGGGGCACCCCAACCTTCACCCCTACTCCTGAGAGGAACACCGGCCTTCCCTTCCCTTCAGGGCATTCCCTGTGCTGAGAACATCCCCAGGGCCACCCACACCTGCTCCAGGACAGTGTAACCCCCCCAGGGCCATCCACACCCCCCTGTAACCCTCCCCAGAGCCACCCACACC
>VZTZ01003479.1:110838-127212 GCA_013400955.1 Drymodes brunneopygia | reverse complement strand
TATCCAACCTAAGTTTCCCTTCTTTCGATTGGTCCCCATTCTACTTTGCCTTCTCACTACCTGCTCTAGCAAGTAGTTCATTTCCATCTTTCCCGTAAGTCTCCTGTAAGCTCTCTCCGAGGGGACCCCGGGCCCGGCTCCCACCGCCACAGGCCCAGCGGCCGCCCCTGCCCTCGAGTGAGCGCCCGAGCCTCTCGTACTGCGAGTTCTACCTGGGGACAGCGCTTCTCCCAGGAGGGGTTAAGTGGAAGGAGAGCAGGAGCCGTCTCGGCTGGTGAAGAGGGCACAGAGGGGTGTGGGGAGCCGATGTGAGCTTGGCACGGACGGAAGAGTGAACGGGTTATCCACCCTTAGCAGAGTTAGATGGGATATTAGGGAGAAATTCCTCCCTGTGAGGGTGGGGAGGCCCTGGCACAGGTTGCCCAGAGAAGCTGTGGCTGCCCCTTCCCTGGAAGTGCTCAAGGCCAGGCTGGATACAACCTGGATACAGCTTGGAGCAACCTGGGACAGTGGAAAGTGTTCCTGCCCATGGTATGGGGTTGGAACAAGATGAACTTTAGGCTCTTTCCAACCAAACCCATTCTGTGATTTCCTGAAACCCTGACCCATGTCTGGAAGCCCAAAATGGAAAAGGTTGGTCAGCACCATGGTGCCGTGCTCTGAACTGGGGCAAAAAGGAAAGCAAACAAGCTGATGTTGTCTTGTAAACCTTCTTACGTTTATTTCAGTGGAGACCCGAGTGATTTCTCTGTTAAATAGAAGTTTGTGATCTCTTACAATGTCTGACAACAGGATTATGTTGAGTGTAAGTAGTCGCTCTGCTGGGGATGGTGTTGCAAAGATCTTCACAGTCATGGTGATTCATCTAATCGACAATAAGAGGCAGCAAGTAATCATATTCAGCAAATTGGCTGGAAAATCTGATTCTGCCTGGTTCCACAACTGCTGTGATTTAGTGTGAGTTGTGTGGTGCCTGATAACACGTCACAGCTCTGAGGGGGCTGTGCTGCCTCTGTCTTTCACTGATTTCACTGGGAAAACCTGTTCTGTGCTTCCTCCCCACCCCCAGATGGAAGAAGGAAGACTCGATTTAGAGACAGAGCTTCTTGTAGTGTGTGGAATACTCAGTTTAGGGGATATCTGGATTATCTTGGTCATTCTGTGTTTACCTTGTCCTCTTGCTCCTTTCAGAGGAGAAGGTAAACCATCACTGCAGTGTTCGTGTTACTTGCCAAAATTTGCACTGCTTGTCCTGACCTTTTTATAACACCTCTCTATTTATTCCTGTGGGGTTATTTCTAGATGTCCTTAACACCCCTTTTTTCACTCTGCTGAAAGCTCTTTTGTCCAGCTTAAATGTAGTGTGCCTCCTCCTGAAGTGATTTTTAAATGGCCCAAATTTACTTGAGCTTGGCCACATCCTGTTTAAAGATGGGTCTTGCCTTTAGCTGCAGAATTTGGAGTTTTGCTACTCTTACCATCAGATTGCAAAACCATTTTTATGGTGTTCTGAGTAATAACTCGTGTGGTAGTTCTGCCCTGTAGCTCAATCAGAACCTTTCAGTGCTGTCTGTGCTGCTAAAGCTCAGTGTCACACCAGTGTAGGAGTGACTTGCTAAACACTAACCTTTGGTATATATTGTGAAGTTAACACTTGGCATTACAGGAGCTCTTAGTTCATCTTGGATTAAAAAAAGTGCTTGGAATGTTTGGTCTGAAACTGTGTTGAAACTCCCCTGGTGGGGGCTGGACAATGGCAGTTCTGGGAGCTGAAAGCATTCTCATTGATGTTCTTGCTTTTCCTACTCTCTGTCCTAGTGCTCAACACATAATGAGACTTAATTTCTGTAGCATAAAACCCCTGTGGGAGAATGCTCAAGCTAATTCCACAGCTTATCAGGAAATCCTGAATGTCTTTTACAAAAGCAAGAATAAGCTGTGCCTTAAATTCAAACAGTAAAGCTTAGCTTTTCTCAGATACTGTAATTTTCCTTTGAATTAGCAAATTATGGCCAAGATACTCAGCATTAATGAGTGGCTCTTAATCCAGAGGTGAACTAGTGCACTGTCTCACAGGCAGCTAAGCTTGCCAGACAGCCAGTTGTCAGTGAAAGGGCTTGTCCTACTTCTCCCAAGCCTGCATTCCCTTTTCTCTCTCACCAGCACTTTTGTCATTGAACTGGGGAGCTGAACTGGCAGGAAAAAAGTTGAGGATTTTTTTTTTTCACTTGATTCAGTTATTTCCTTGTTTAGGTCAAGTGAGGAGCAATACTGGGGGTGGGATTGTTGGGAATAGGCTGCTCTGAGCTGTAAGGAATTGCAGTGGAGGGGACACTAACACCAGCCCAGTGTTGTTAATTAAATAATTTACATCCTCGGAAGTTAAGCCTATTTTTAGTGATTTTTGTTAAAATATTACATGGCAACCCCTTCAGTGCAGCCACCAAGTACTGAAAATAGCTGTATCTGGGGCCTGCAGGGAGTGTTTAGGATTGTCTCTCCTTTGTAATCCCTCCCTAAGAGGGAGCAGATCCCAGGCAACTTTCCTAGTGTCTGTAATAATCTTTAGGGATAAATCCTGAGGAATGTGGGTGCCTGGTATTTCTGCTGTTCAAAAAAAAAAAAGATTCATGGACAAAAATGTGAGGAGACTATTGAGTCATTGTACAGCAGTGAGAGGGCTGCAAGGGAGAGCCAGACTGGGGGAGTTCATTTCATTTCATTTTCAAGATAAATGCTGATGTACCTTGTCCAGATAATTCTGATACAGAATCACAGAACCATTTGGGTGTGGAGGGACCTTAAAACCCATCTTGCTCCAGCTCCTGCCATGAGCAGGGACACCTTCCACTGTCCCAGGGTGCTCCAAGCCCTGTCCAAGTGGCCTTGGACATTTCCAGGGATCCAGGGGCAGCCACAGCTGCTCTGGCACCCTGTGCCAGGGCCTCCCCACCCTCACAGGGAGGAATTTCTCTCTAATATCAAGCTTACATTTCCCCTCTTAAAGTTTGAACCTGTTATTTCTTGTCCTCAATATCCATTTTTGCAGAAAATGGAAGGGAGAAGAAAAGGTTTCGTTGTTAGTCTGAACTTTGTCTGTTAGATTAAAAAAACTGAATTTGGAAATGTTCTCTAGAACTTTGTCATACCAGGGCAGTGATTGTTTATCATTATAAGCCAAATAGCCTGTTCTGGTTAGGCTGGGGAAAAATCTTCCCATGAAGAACGATAATAAAATGCAATAAATTGCTAAAAGTACCATTTTAAAGGTTTCATTAATAAATAGCCTTTTGGAAAAGGGAATTGGTATAAAGCACCCTTCAGCAGGGAAAAGCTTTGAGAAGTCTTGCTGCAATTAAAAACCTGATTAATATTGCTGGCAATGCTCTAGTGGGTCAGAGCCCTCTTCTTGCCTTTGGAAATAAATGGGAAAGTCTATTTCCAGTTTTTACAGCACTTTGTGGGCATTGGGCTAAGAAATGTGATGGGTGTTGCTGTCCCTGTGATTTTGGGGTGGGATCTTTTGAGTGAATATATCCAGGTTGGTGATTTTTCTCTCTGCCACTGAATTGAAGATCCTCTTCCAGGAAAGATCAGTGGTGTCCCAGGGTGCTGGAAGAATTTCTTCTTCCAGAACAAAGCAATCCCTTAAAAGTTTACAAGATATTTGGGATATGCCTTGTCAGAAGCTCTGGACTAATAATGCTGTGCAGCTCAGGAAGGTTTCTGTGTAGGTCAGCAGTGTGCTGTTCCTCACCATGATCAAAACTTCCCTGATCCAGGAATACCCAGGAGAAGGCTTTGGTGCTTGGACAGAACATAGCTGCAAAAATTCCCAACTCATGGCCATTTATTGGACTTAACATACCTGTAATTAATTATACTGTGGTGTATAGACTTTTATCAAATAGAGTGGACTTTCAGCAAATCTGAAACTGTTGGAGGTGGGGTCAAAATGAATCACTTTATTGCCTCTCTTTTGGTCAGGCCTTCATGGGTTTGAATATTTCAATCCTCCTTTAGAAAAATGGGGGGTTGAGCAGAGCTTTGATTGAGGGATCCCTCCATCTTCTTGTACATTTAAATCTATCTTTGCCTTTCTAATCCCATTAGAGGGGGAAGTGGCAACACAAAGCCCCTCTGGCATATGTCAGTGACTTGGCTGCCAGCACAGACCCAGCTGCTCTTCTTTAAAATAGTTTTATTTAGCATTCTCTTGTCTTTTCTCACGTTGTTTCACCTCTTCAAAGGAGACAGAACGTGTGGAGAGCAGTTGATGCAAAGCGCAGAGCAGAAAAAGCCCTGCAGTTATTTGATGTTGTGAATTTAATGCTGCCACCTCCATCAGTTTGGGTTTGGATGTGTTGTGCTCAGTGCAGGGTGTGTTTCAAGTCCCATTTCTTAGCTGCAGATATTGAACAGTCAAGTTTCCCATGTGTGCACTTTATCTGTGTGAATCTGAAAGGAAGTGGGCTCAGAGTGCAGCTTTTGAGCCACACATTGCTGGTGCTGTGCAGGGACCAACCCAGGGTGACTGCTGTTATTCATTCAGTTCCACTGCTGGAGCTCTCATGTTTCTTGTCATTTGTTCCACTTTTAGTTAAATTACCTTGTGTGATTTACACCTAGATCCTCTAATTGTGAAATCACTTGATGCCTGTTACACTCTCTTCCTGTAGTTGTGGTGCAGCTGTTCTCTTCCTTTCTCTCTGCATCTCCTGGTTCCTTTGGCTTGGATTTTCGTTCCCACAGACTGTTTCTGAAGCTTCTTTGAGCCTGCAGTGTGCAGGGGGTTCAGTCTGAGTGCAGCTCCAGGAGCTGTGGGTGCCCAGGGATGATGATGTGTGTGCCATGAGGTTGCTTAGCACTGGAGCTGCCGTAGGCTGCAGCCTCTCTGACTTGTCTGGAGCCCATTGGATGTGAGCACTCGTGTTTAATGGGCAGTGTTCAATTCCCTCTGTGTGCCAAGAGAACAGGTAAATGTTAACTGTCTGCTTGAATCCTTCACCTGTGCCCTTCATGGTTCCAGGGAAGGGGAAAATGAGATCAGCTCCCACTTCAAAACAGCGAAGATGAGGCCTGGAGGGAGATATTTTCTACTGTTTGTTGCTTTTTTCAGCCTTTCCACAGCCCTGTTTTTATCCTGTCCTTACAGATTCCCAACACTTGTCTTCTTTCATTTCTTTCTAGACCAAAGTTGCTTGTTCTGTATCTTATGAACGACTTTTGGTTTGTAAGAACTTTATTCTTAGTATTCCTCAGCAAGTTTCCTCGACCTCACAGTGAAACCCAGGAGGGAGGAAAGCTGTGAACCAAGATGTGTCTCATTCAATGAGTGACAAAGATCAGAAATTCTCTTCTGACTCATTCATCCAACTGTTGACATGGCTTAAAAAAGCCTGAAGTGGCAGCCGGGAGGCAGAGTACAGCTGCACTTAAAATACACTTAATTAGGGTGAATTTTGACCCTTAGACTCTGGATACAGGCAGTACAACAGTGCAATTTGTTCCAATATTAACTATTTAATTGACTATTAAGGATGTTTGCTGTTTTTTTTTTCTTTTGATAATCTGTAGTTGCACAGTAAGCTGGGCTTGTCATTTGCATAGCCTTTAGTATTGACTGATTGCTGCTGGCAGGAATAAACTGTCAGAAATGGCTTTTGTCTCCTTCCTGCTGGAAGTCTCAATTAAGTAATAATCAGTGCTGCCTAGAAAATGAGTTGACAATTAAACACTTATCCTAATCCAGAGGCAATGAGTTTTCCTGTGCACCCCACAGCCCTGTAGAACATGACCCTCCAGACTCTGTTTGGCAATTCTGTATTTGTTCCTTCAATTATTGTAATTGCAGGGCGAGCTGACCCAGAAGCTTGCAGGATGAAGGGGGCCCAGACACATCTTCCATTCCCAAAAACTGAAGCTTAGCATCTGTTTCGTGATGATATCATTTCCTTTTAACCACTGCACTGAACTGTGGCTATAAATGTCTGTTTCCTTTCTGCAGAGGATGCTCCTTTTAATGGAAGTTAAAACCTGCCTAGAGGACAGAAGGTGCAGTTCCATGCAGTGGTTATGTAGAGCTAAGATGTGCTGCTACTGTTTTTCTGAGCTGTTGGAGGGAACGAGCTTGGCAAAAAATTCAGTAATGTTTTTTAATTTGTACAGAATTTGTCTTCTGTCAGCCTGGCTCCCTGAATCGGGGTTGTTCAGGGTGGTGAGTGAGCATGTGGGTGGGAGCAGGGTTGCCCTTTCAGCTCCGGGCTATCTGATAGTTGAGCTGTAACACGAAACCCTGAGATAGAGAAACTAAATCCAAGGTCAGACTTCATTAGCGAGAACTCCATCATAGCACAGTTCCTGTTCTACAGAAATGTGCTGCTGGATTCTGCTTTTATCCAAGTCCTAGTCCAGAGGAGAATGACAGCAGGTTTCCCCTGCTGCTCCCAGTGGGTGAAGAAGCATTTCATTAACCCCAAGTCCCAGTTTCTCTCTAGATGCTGGTGACCCTGAGTGCATGGGAACTGCTGACCTCAGTCTGCAGAGAGCAGGGCTCTGTCATCCCTGCAGTGTCCCTTGTCCTGCCTCCCCTGCTAATGCCCTGTGTGCCTGTGCAGTTCCTGAGGGTGACCAAGCAGTACCTGCCCCACGTGGCCCGGCTGTGCCTGATCAGCACCTTCCTGGAGGATGGCATCCGCATGTGGCTCCAGTGGAGTGAACAGAGGGACTACATCGATGGCACGTGGAACTGTGGCTACTTCCTGGCCTCCATCTTCGTGTTCCTAAACCTCTTTGGGCAGCTCAGTAAGTACCTCTGGGGCTCTTCAGGTGCAGGCAGGGCACTCCAGCGTGGCTGCAGTGAATCATGGCAGCGTGGGATGCCTCACTGATTTCCTGATAGCTGCTGCTGACAGCTCAGAACTGATAGTACCACATGGGCTGAATGAAAAGAGCTCTGAATTGACCTGCTTCAGCCTTTCCTGGAAGCAGTCGTAGAGAGTTTCTTGTGACACGCTGCCTCTGAGTCAGAGATGCCAAGAATCCATCAGGACAATCTGGTTTCAGTTCTGTACATGCATCCATAAATACAAACCACACCCAGAGTTAAATTAAATACTCCTGTTCTCTTAAATGGGGCAATGTTGAGACTTTCTCAGCCTCCTGTTTTTATGAGCATTCATCTCCATGGCAAAGTCTTATCCTAGAGAGGATGCACTTAAGCCTGAGTGAAGTGATTATGTCAGAAATTTTTCCAAAGCCCAGGAATCAACATAAGCTGAGAAGGAGTGCTCTGCTGTATGCATGCTGGGTGGGCTCAGGGTATCAGAAATGGAGACAGGAAAAAACCTGTTCTGTTGATATTAGGTTCCTGATTGCCAATTCCTTATCTTGGGTCTGGATTTAGACTTTTTGCCCTCGCTATTTTATGTAGAGGGTCACCTTAATTTAATGCAGTTGTCAGTGCTTATGTCAAAGTGACAAAGGCTGCTAGTGCTTTGTGATGGAAGACTTGAGAAAGGTTTTGGGTTTTATTCTTTCAAGGAAAAGGAATACAGCATGATGGCCCTAACAATTAAAAAAAAAAAGAAAAAAGGGAAAATCCAGGTTAACATTCCTGCAGCAGCTTTTCCAAGTGTAAATGTGTTCAATTTCCCCAATTCAGGTGGCTGTATCCTGGTACTGAGTAGGAACTTTGTGCAATATGCCTGCTTTGGACTGTTTGGAATTATAGCATTACAGGTAGGAGGCTTAAGTCTTCATCCCTTCTAAACTGTACCTTTCAAATCTCTCTTAGCTCCAGTACTCCCAACATGTTTAAATATAACTTGCAACTCTGGAATTTTTCTCCACCCTGGCCTAGTGCCAGTCCTTGATGGCATTGAACTATTTTGCTGCTTCTCCTGATGTGCCCAATAGATGTAATTGCAATTAGTCAGCTTGGAGACATTCATTCAATACTTGACCTTGACCAATTTAGCAGAAGTAACTGGGCAATTTACCTGGATGTCAGTTAATGAGCCAAATGTGGAACTTGCAGTTGCTTTGGCCTTCAGCTGTGTTCCCATCACAAAGGATCCTTGCTAGTAGCATCCTTCCCCTACAAAACAAGGGAATTTTTGGGGCCCTAAAGCACAAATCAAATTCTGGCTTCCATTCCCTGTTTTACACAGACTCACTGGACCACACTGATAGAATCTACCTTGTTTCCCTCACATATATATTGTATTTATGATTGAATTCTGCTATGGCTGATACAGACTTGAGATAGTAACAGACATTCAGAACTTCAGTGTCATTTATGTGGTGTTTTAACCTGTTTTATTCTTTGCCTAGACTATTGCATACAGCATTCTATGGGACCTGAAGTTCTTGATGAGGTATGCCTGCTTCTGGAAAATTTTATGGAAACAGAATGAAAACTGACACTTGGTGGCAGAGGAAATGACATTTGTACACAGCATTTACTAGAAAGATTTTACAAGTGATGCATTTACATTAAAGAAGGAATGACAGCACTTGAAAAATCAGGAGAGTCTGTGTTAAACTGTAGACAGCAGGCTCAGGAAGGGAAAGACTCATCCTAACCCACTGGGATCCAAGTGCTTCTGCTGCTAACCTGGCTGAGAGCTGTCTGCACTGGATCAGAGTTGCTTTTATTTCCTAAATGGCTAAAATAGCAACTCTGCTTCTGCATGACTGAAGCCATTTTCTGAGAAAACTACAGCGTGTGGTCACTGGGGTGGTTTCTGGGATTTTAAACCTCTTAACACCTTCCCTGAGGAGAAGACAAGGTTATAAACATGAGCTTTCCTGTCAGGCCCTGAGTGATGCTTTGCTGTTGCCTTTCCACCCCTCTGAGGGGAGGGCAAGAGCAGCACTCTGGGCTTACTGCAGCCCTGTCAATGTGTAACTTTTTAGCTGCTCTGTTTTCTCAAAGCAACCTCTGAACTACTTTGGCATATATGGCTAAACCTGAGCTACAGAATAACTTAAACACAACTAAATCTGTGTTGTAACAACCACTGAACCAACTGTGCCTGAGTGGTGGGTGCTGGGCATCCCTGGCAGGCTGTGCTCCCACAAATCCTTGGTGTGCTCAGTGCTGCTGGAGCTGGGGAGTGTAACACAGACCAACACATCCCACAGTGCAGAGCAAATCACTCCTCACTCTCCTGTAGATCCTTGCTGAAATTGTCAGATAAAACTTCACAGATACAGATCAGTGCAAGCTGTACTAAACTGCATTTTTTCTTTTTTTCCTTTTTCCCCATTTGTGTAGGAATCTTGCCCTTGGGGGAGGCTTGCTGCTGCTTCTGGCTGAGTCCCGCTCGGAGGGGAAGAGCATGTTTGCTGGTGTCCCCACCATGAGGGAGAGCTCCCCAAAGCAGTACATGCAGCTGGGGGGGCGTGTGCTGCTCGTCCTCATGTTCATGACACTGCTACACTTTGATATGAACTTCTTTTCTGTAAGTATCCCAGCAGCAAAGTGGGAGTTGAGCAAGTCGAATGTAGCACCATTGCCCAGATGGGCTGCAGGATCTGCTCAATGCTTATTGAAATCTAGAAGTAAAATTAGTACTTTAGAAAAATTTATTAGCATGTCTGTGCCACGACAACTGAACTTACCCAAGCACTGCTCTGATGTTGGTGTATTTATTTAAGAGCTGTGTAAGTAAATGGCTTTTTTGGTGGCTTTTTCCCTTGCAGATTCTGCAGAACATTGTGGGCACAGCCCTGATTATCTTGGTGGCAATTGGCTTCAAGACTAAGCTGGCTGCCTTGACTCTGGTCATCTGGCTCTTTGGCATCAACATCTACTTCAATGCCTTCTGGACCATCCCAGCCTACAAGCCCATGCACGACTTCCTCAAATACGATTTCTTCCAGACCATGTCTGTCATTGGAGGGCTCCTCCTCGTGGTTGCACTGGGTCCTGGTGGAGTCTCCATGGATGAGAAGAAAAAAGAGTGGTAACAGGAATAGCAACACTTCTTGGGACACACTGTACTAAGTCCAGAACTGATTCTCTATGGATTCAACAAAAACTGCCAGCATTTTACACGTACATGCCCCCTTCCTATAAAAGGCACAGATGTTTTCAATTTGATTTACTGTGGCACCAGTAATATAATAGATAAAACCCTATTTCTTCCAGGAATGTTGCCTAGGCTTATTCTAACTTCCTAGATTTGGAACTAACCCAAGGAACCTGCATTTTGCTGATGCTTCAGTGAATTGCAGTAGAACAGTTGCTGTCTGGAAAGTCAGCAATGTCTTAAAATTTGCAGAAAGGTGAGCAGATACAGCTGGATCATTCAGTGTGGTGTTGGGTTGTAGCTATAACTAGAAAAGTGGATCCCCTTCTTTGCCCTTATCAAAACTGCCTTGTGCATAAGGAGTTCCATTGCTGGTTATAGCATTGCTTATCAAGGTGGAAAGCAGCATCAAGGGAAACACAGAATATCACTGTTCTTTTGCTGCTCAGAGGCCTGTAATTCCCTTGTGTTTAACAGGGAGAGATCTTTCCTACTCCTGAACAGAAGGCAAAAAGAAAACCCTAAAAGTAGCTGTACCCCTTTCTGGATAAGAAAAGGGAGAGGGTTTTCTAACATATCCCAGTTCTGCCCTTGAGGGGAACAAGGGGGAATCCTGTATTGTTAATCATGAATCCTCTATTGCTAATCAGATTTAAAGGAAGTGGGGGAGATAATCCTGAAGAGACAGAATGTTAGATTCTGTGAAAATTTGTGCCAAAAGAATTCCTTATTCTGCATTCTTTCCCCAAAAGTTGCCCCTCCTGAATTCCCAAGAAGGGAGCCGAGGTGTGCTGCAGGTTCCATTATAAAAGTTCCTTTCTGCTATTAACCAGCTTCCATCCATATATGCCCCAAATTCATATTTGAATTGCAGGTTATTGGTGAAAATGTCTTGAGAATTACAGAAATTCCCTTTTTTCTGTGCACTCAGTACTTGCCAGATGAGAGCAGTCGATCTCCTAATCTGTAGTCTTTGCTTCTTAGATTCACTTCTGTCAGTTCTCTTGGCTGTAAAATCCCAGCTGACTGAAGAGCTGGGGTGCTGAGCTCTCCAGGACAGCCCCTCCTCTGCCACCTCAGACCCCCCTGAGCTGTGCAGGGAGCAAATGTGGAAGAGGCCCCCGTTCCCAACTCTGCAAATGGTTCTAGTTGAGGAATGTGAGTGCAAAGCCTGGGCAGTGGAGAAGCAGCCAGGGATGGACTTTCCACAGGAGGAGCTCATGAGGGTGAGGAGAGGAAAGCCCTGTTTGGCCTCTCAGTGCCATGACCATGCTTAGTGCTGCTCAGAGGAGGTGTTTTGTCCTCTCTTAGTCAACTAGGCGTGAACCTGTTTCACTAGATTGTGGAGGAATTCTAGACAGCACGAGCCCTACCAACTTCCTGCCATTACACTGATTCCTTGCAGTGCTGTCTCCCCTGAGGAAGATGCTCAGCTCTTTGTTCAAGGAGGAATTCAGCTGAACCTCTCCAGTGGGAGCTGTTCCCCAGGGTCTCTGATAAGGACACTCGCCTGGACAGTTCAGTTGCTTTTTAGGAGAGGAAACTGGGCTGAAGGAGCTAATGAAAAATAGAAGAGCACTGTTGAAAGTTAAACCAGTGATTTCATCATCTTAAGGGGATAATAGCCTCTGTAAGGGCAAGATGTGCTGCTGCTGGAGGAAGCCAGTTGCTATCCCAGAACAGTTAGGGTTGGAAGGGACCTCTGGAGATCATCTAGTCCAACCCCCACCTCCAGATTGATAGGAGGGGAATTCAGCATCAAGGTCAGGTCACTGATGGCTCTCTTTTCAAGGAAGTTTTGCAAGAGAAACCTCAGACTTTCCCTGTGCCTCACTCTTCCTGGCTAAACAAACTGGTCCTTTCAGTCACAGATCTGCAGCACAAGAGGCTTTCACTGTTTCACTGCAGGTCTTACAACGGTTCTAGACTGATCAAGGCAGCCACTCTCAGATACCTGAACTGCTGTTTATGTTCATACTATTTATAAATGACACAAACTACTCCTGCAAGTAGCCCCTTAAGCTGTCTTTCTCAACTTCCCTGTGTCCTAACTAAGGAACTGGATGACAGAGCAGTCTGAAATACTGACCAGTTTCCTCTGTGAAAATCAAGTCCACTTTCCAACAGAAGACACTAGAAAAGGAACTGATGCTGTCCCCTGCAGCAGGAATACTTCAGTATTCCAGGGGCACAGTTAGGTGGAGGGCATTATCAGATACTTTTAGGCAGCACAATGTGCAGACTTACTAACTGTGAGTCCTGATGCAGAAGATTCTGGTTTCCTACATACACTGCTGTACTTGTGCATCTCCCAGAAATACAGTGACCTCTCCCCGTGGCTGAGAAGCTCTCACAAGCAGGATGTCAGCTACCAATTGGCTCTGCAAAGTGTTCTGGAATTCATTCTGAATATATTTTTGCTTTCTATGTGGAAAAAAAAAAAGAAATAAGTATAAATTCTCATTTTATGCTGTATTTTGTACCTTAGTTGTGTTTGAAAATGTTTTGATTTTTGAAAACAATCAAAATAAAACAATGGCATCTTTGTATCCACCTGGCGTGTGTGGCTGGTGATGCTCCACCACTGAGCTGCTGTGCTTTCCTGCCTAACCAAAACCAGCTTTCTGTAAAAAGCTGAGCTTTCTGGACTTGACTGCAGCAGAATCCTTCCCTTGCTTGGGGCTTGAAGCTCATGGAATGCAGCTTAATTCCACCCCATTATCCCCTCCACAGCTGTAACAGTTAACTGGAATGGGCAAACACTTCATCCTGTGCTCCCTCTGGAATTGTTACACAACAGGCTTCAGACCATGTATTTATCATAAAATTTATTTCCCATTGGTTGCTTTTTTGAAGTTTTTGGGTTTTCGATGATGGCTCTTGAATTTCTTCTTTAAAGGACCAGTCTGTTTCTGTAGAGAAAAAAAAAAGTTAATCAGCTTATTTCCAACATCCAAATCAAGCCTTGCCTGAGACAACTTAAAGAGAAACTGAGTGTGATCTCTTTTGACAGCCAGAACAGAACCAGGATCCTGCAGCTCAGCAGCCCTTTCTGATGCCTTCATTAGGTACAAACTGACAGGCTCCCTGCAGCAATGAATCCAAACTTCATCCAGCCCTAACTTTCTAGTTTGACACTTTTGTAAAGTAAGGCAGTGCCTCAAAAGTGGCAGAAAAACGGTCTAGAGAGACTCTGTGACTGCAGAAGGGTTTCATTTTTTTGTATATTTGGAGAACAATTATAGAAGCCACAAGACAAACATCAGCTTTCCTTCTGTGATGGTGTGGGGCAGGATCCCACCCAAGATGAGTTGTTTGAACAGGCAGGAACATCCCTCACTACCCCAGCCAGGATAAAGATTGCCTGGCAGGAATTCACACCTCGGGATGCAAGTCACTGTCTGGCACACAGGGAAAAGTCTATTCTGAACAGCTTTGCACCTTCTGCTGGTTTCCAGACAGGAATAGCTGGAACACCTACGGGATGGGATCCCAGCTCCACACCCCCTGTGCTGCAGGGATTGGGATGACTCCCACCTTTCCTCTCTTGCCAGCTGCTTTGCTGCCACCCCTCCTTGCCCCGTGCTCTCCATCCATGTCTCCATTCTGCTTGGCCCTGTCGTCCTCGCTGTCTGTCACGAAGTCATCGCTGCCCTTCGTGCTCTCTGGAGCTGCTGATGGGTTTTTTTCTGGGAAGAGCGCAGCTAAAAAAGATTTAGCTCAAAATCAGTTCCCTGTGCACACAGGCTCTGCATCCCCTAACTTTGCTTTAAAGCTGCTTCCAGTCACCAGGCATGGATGTGTCCCTGCTGGGAAATAAGCATGCTGGTGTTTTATTGGAAATGTGCCTTGGTGCTCTTTCTGTTCCCATTCTGGGAACTTCAGTACAGGTGGTGCCATGTGTTACACCCCTGCTCCTGCAGCAAGATGGATTTGCACCTCCAGATCTAAGTCAACAGAACAGCCAGAGCACCTTCTGTCAAGGACTTGCTGGGAAACAAGGGAAGTGGGGATTCCTAAAGCAGCAAATCCCAGTGATCTTGTATCCCTTCCCTCACACCTTGCATGATCCAACTGATTATTACTTAGCATCAGCTATTTCTTATTTGGTGGTGGTAAGCTTTTCCAAAACCCAAGGACTCCCAGCTAGATAAAGTCAGGTGCCTCTGACACACCAGCATCAGGCAGCAGTGTAAAGAAGCCAGGAGACAATTAAACAACAAACTCCCGTGAGGACACAGACAACATTAGGGTTCTCACTCACGTGGGTACAGGTCACTCATGCTGTCATCTGTCTCCTCTCCATCCTCCTCGCTGGACTTTGGTTCCCAGAACTCCTCTTTCCTGTGAGGCTGCCTGCTCCCATTTGTTTGATCCTCGTGGTGCTGTGCCCGCTGCTTCTTCTGTCTCAGGCAGGCAGGGACGTACTCCACTCCTTCCCTCTGGCACTCCTCATCTAAGGGTGAGGGTCAGGCAGTGCTGATCAGCTGCCCAGGCCCTGAGTCCTCCCATTCCCAGCTCAAGCTTGTAGGAAATGCAACTCAAAAGTACAGCATGCTCCAAATATGCATCCACATAATCTGCAGGGATACTATGGACCAGGGAAGATGTTAACACAGATTGTACTGGACACATGAACCACCCTCCCTGGGGGAGTTTTAGAACTGATCCTCTTAAGGAAAGATGTTCCAAAGTGTTTGATAGAGGCCAATTGCTCCCTATATCTGAGACCTTCCTTCCTTGCTAAGGAGGACACATAGTAACACACTGCTGTCAATTTAAACAAAACTGTCCCATTCGCTTCAGAGAGATCCACTGGAATCTCAACAGCTCAGGAAAGAAATGTTGCCTGGTACAGCTTCAGAAAAGTTACTTACACGTTTTCAGGGCCTTCTGGTAGCGCTTCCCTTGGACGTGACGCAGGACGTGCTCTGGAATCTTGTTGATGTGTCTGAGGGTGAGCTTGCAGAACAGCTGGTGTCTGACAGACAAAGAAAGGGCCCGCAACAGGGTTAAAGCGTGCTATGACTTCAGAACTTTTCACTTACAATCACTGTACTCAAAGTTGATAAATATAAAGCCTTACCCTGTCTCCCCAAGCCCAGCTTTGTAAATCCCAACCACTTTATGTCTGAGATTGAACAAAGTGTAAAGCACAACAATGAGGAGGAAGAATACATACAAATTCTTTGTGCTGGGCACTATGTGGGGCTCAAACGTGCCATAGTCAAATTCTTTGGCTGTCTTTATGAGCCGCTGGTACCTCTTGCCGCTGGTGTAAGCCTGCAGCTCCGACAGGCGGCACGGCAGCTCATGGCCTGTCAGCCTGCACCTCACCTGAAAAAAAACATTAATGGTCAGGAGACCCAGGGGATTATCCCACTGAATCTCAGGATCACTTCGGCTGGAAANGGGCAGCGGGGCCGGGCCGGGCCGGGCCGGGGTGCCATGGCCGCGCTGCTGCTGCTGCGAGCGGGGCCCAGGCTGCTGAGGGAGCGGCGCGGCCGGGGGAGGCTCGGGGCAGCGGAGCCGGGACGGGTAAGCCGCTGATCCTGTCCTAAGCCCAACTTTGTAAATCCCAACCACTTTATGTCTGAGATTGAACAAAGTGTAAAGCACAACAATCAGGAGGAAGAATACATACAAATTCTTTGTGCTGGGCACTATGTGGGGCTCAAACGTGCCATAGTCAAATTCTTTGGCTGTCTTTATGAGCCGCTGGTACCTCTTGCCGCTGGTGTAAGCCTGCAGCTCCGACAGGCGGCACGGCAGCTCATGGCCTGTCAGCCTGCACCTCACCTGAAAAAAAACATTAATGGTCAGGAGACCCAGGGGATTATCCCACTGAATCTCAGGATCACTTCGGCTGGAAAAGACCTCCGAGATAATCGAGTCCAACCGGTGACCGATCCCCACCCTATAGACCAGACCACGGCACTGAGTGCCACGTCCAGTCGTTCCCAGGAATGGGGACTCCATCACCTCCCTGGGCAGCCCCTTCCAATGTCTGATCACCCTTCCCGCATCCCTCTCGGGGCAGGGCAGGACAGACCAGCGCTCTGCTCCCCGGCCTTCCAGCGCTGCACAAACACCTCGGGCAGGAGCTCGCTGGGGCCGAGCCCACCGGGTACCACGCGGTCCCGAACCCATCACCACCCCTCAGGAAGGCCGCCCCATCCCCTCAGGGTGTCCCCCAGCCCTGGCATGGCCACACCTTGCCCGGCCCCGCGGGGCTGAGCAGCGGGTGCTGCCTCAGGAAGAGCCGCTCCGCCTCGGGCACCTCCGGCACGGCCGCGCCGCCACCCGGGCCCGGCGCCGCCATCGCGAGGGGCCGGGC
>VZTZ01003479.1:88945-110653 GCA_013400955.1 Drymodes brunneopygia | reverse complement strand
TATGCCCTCATCCCGTCCCCCATCGTGTCCCCTGATCCAGTCCCCCCATCGCATCCCCTCATCCTGTCTTCTCATCCTGTCCCCTCATCCCCTCCCCTCATCGCGTCTCCTGATCATGTCCAGTCATCCTGTCCCCTGATCCAGTCCCTTGATCCAGTCCCCTGATCCAGTCTCCTCATCGTGTTCCCTCATTCTGTCTCTTGATCCTGTCCCCTCATCTTGTCCCCTGATCCTGTCCCTTTCTCTCGTTCCCTGATCCTGTCCACTCATCCTATTCCCTGATCATGTCCCATTATCCTGTCCCCTGATCCAGTCCCCTCATCCTGTCCCTTTGTCGTGTCCCCGATCCTGCCCCCTGTAGGCCCTCGTTTCTGTCAAGAATAGATTAGGCTGGTGTGTGTTTGCTGATAGCATGGATGGAAGTTCAATGCTGTGCTACAGAAATTTCTGTAACAGAAACTTCATCTTATTTCATTTAAATCATAACCTAACTCATAGTGTTTCACAGGCTGTCGCTCATTTGAGGCTTAAATCAATGGATAAACAATATTTTATGCAATCATCAAATTCACTGATATCACCTAAATACAAGTTTTATAAAGCAGCTACATTACAAAGGATCTTTTTTATTCTGTGCAGGCATCACAGTGCTTGATCAGAAGAACACTTTTTGGATATTCCATAACTAAAGGAGGTTCTGGTCTAGTTCAAAACACTAAAGGTAAGAAAATATTTGTCTGGGCTTCTGCCCTGTTTCACCATAGTACCAAGATGTAATATTTCCTGCAGGAATTTTGGCATCTCTTCTCTGAATCCTGTTCCTCATTCTGGTTTTCTATAGATGTTTGTTTGAGGCTCTGCAGACCACGAAGTTCTACAGCAACTGCTGGCACATCTGGAGAGGATACCTTGCTGAAGTGGGGCCTTCTCCTGGTCCCTCTGACCACATTCGCTCTTGGCACATGGCAGGTACAGATAAATATTACATTTTTTTCCAGGAATGAGCATTTAGGGGCTGTCAGGTTTTTCCATATGTTTGATCTAGTTCAAACCACAGGCAGGGTAAAGCTTTAGTGTTATTTTATATTTCTGTTTTCCAAGTGTCCACTTGTAAGTCTTTAAAGGAAGTCTTTTTTTTTTTTTACGCTTTTATTTTGGTATAAATATTTCCCCAATTAAAGTCAGTAGCCTCTATTTTCATATTTCCATTTACCCTGATTTAGGCCAGGTCTGATGAGAAAATGACAACCAAGGTTTTAAGGCTTGCTGAGGTTGTTACCTTGCTCTGTTCTACCCTGAGGAGTTACTTTTGTGTTTGTTTACTTCCAGGTTCAGCGGCGCAAGTGGAAATTAGATTTGATTGCACAGCTGGCCTCAAGAATCAAAGCAGAGCCCATCCCTCTGACATTAGAGTATGGAAACAGGGGTGGTTTGTTGTCTACAAAGCACTGGCTGGGAATATTAGATATGGACCATGCACTAATGAGCTTGTGCTGAACTAACCTGCATGAAAATGAGGGGATGCAATGGAATTGGGATGTGCCAGCAAATTAGAAAGAGATCTTGTTAATTTTTTTATTTTTAGTAAAAGTCTAAGTCAGTGCTTTCCTATGGGATATTCTAAATGCATGGGGAAGGATGAATCTCTGTTCAGGAGAATGTGGGATGTAATTCATAGCATTTGTAATCCTGCTGGGGGAAAAGGAGTTGGGTGTCTGTGGTGTCCCAAAGGAATTGTTACTGCAACAGGGAGTCTTGGAGCAACAGAGGCAGAAGAGTTCCTGCCCCACATGTGGAGCAGTTGTGTCAGGTGTGAGATTTTTAAGGTCACTTGGTCACCTGGCATAACTCTCAGAAGGGCTCAGTTGTTAGATTTCATGGTCTGGGATGGGAAAGAAACGCTTCCCATGGCTGGAGGAACAGGCAGTGATTCCACCTGCTCTGTGACATCTGGGTTGCAGATAACATGGAAAATAACTTCTCTGTGGATACTCCTGATCATCTCTATTTGATTCACTGTGATAGTTGAAATACATTAAGCCATATTCCATGAGCTGTTTGTCTTCTGCTTCTGTTTGCCAACAGGCTCCATCCAGAGTGAACCATTAGGGAAAAAGAGAATCCCGCAATAAAATCTCCCGATTGAATTCGCCTAGCACAGCCATGATTTTATTTTCCTCTTGTTCCATGCAGCCCCATGGAGTTGAAGGAGCTGGAGTACAGGCCTGTGAGGGTCCGAGGGCGTTTTGACCACTCCAAGGAGCTCTACATCCTGCCCCGCTCGCTGCTGGACCCGGCGCGGGAAGCGCGGGAAGCCGGCAGGATCACATCCCACGCGGAGAACGGAGCCAACGTCGTCACCCCCTTCTACTGCACTGAGCTGGGGTGAGTTCAGGAGAGCCCTGCTCCGTGGGAGCACTCACTTCTCCTTGGGAAAGCTGAATTCTGGTGGTTGGGCTTGTATCAGTCACTCCCTGCCTTAAAAGGCATCTCTCAGTCTGTGACATCACTGGGGCTCGATTTGAAGTTGCATTTAAATTCCCTTACAATGTGCACTCAAGCGACAGCAAACACGTGGGTTGCTTCTTTCTTTGGTCTTTAGTTCTAGGCAGCAGCAGGAATAAATTCCCTTTCTCTCCTGAGCAGTACTTCTTTATATAACTCTAGGGTCACGATTTTAGTCAACCGAGGATTTGTGCCCAGGAAGAAACTGAATCCAGAGACCAGGCTGCAGGGACAGGTAAGGGGGATCCAGGGAATGGTGGGTGTTACTTTGTGCCCCTTGGTTACCCAGAGGCACCACTGACCAATCCAGAAAGGTGGGAGCCATGTTCAGCATCATGTGAGGTGGCTTAAATAGTCATTGCACTTTTCAAAGACAACAAACCTTTGTTTCCCACCTTTTTGCGAAGTGTTTTACAAACAAGGAGCTGTCCTTCTTCTGCTTTTTTCCTGCTGTTACAGCACTGCTCCACTGCAGGGAACCACTTCATTTATGCTCAGACCCTTCAAGTGCCACATTGTCCTGACAGAATTTGTGTCAGAATATGAAATCAATCTTGAAACATTCCTTTTCTCTCTCTACACTTCTCCTCAGATTGAAGATGAAATTGATCTCATAGGGGTGGTGAGGTTAACAGAAAAAAGGAAACCCTTTGTGCCTGAAAACAACATTGAAAAAAACCGCTGGCACTACCGGGACCTGGAGGCCATGGCCAAGGTGACGGGTGCTGAGCCCATCTTCATCGATGCAGATTTCAGTAAGTCACAGGGGAACCCAGCCCTACATCCAATTTACATCCCTCTCCCTCAGTTCTGTTCCTGTGCTCTGCCAGCTCACTGTTTGGAAGGTGATGGGGAGCCTACAAGAGAGCTGGGGGAAGAACTTTTGTCAGAAGCATCAAAGATAGGACAAGGGGGAATGGCTTCAAACTGCCGGAGGGCAGGGTTAGATGGGATATTGGGAAGGAATTCTCCCCTGTGATGGTGGTAAGGCCCTGGCACAGGTTGCCCCATCCCTGGAACTGTTCCAGGCCAGGCTGGATGCAGCTTGGAGCAACCTGGGATAGTGGAAGGTATCCCTGCCCCTGGCAGGGGGTGGAAAGAAGATGAGCTTTAAGATCCCTTCCAACCCAAACCATTCTGGGTTTCTATGAATTTGGGCACATCATTGCCTGAGGGACAGCAGGGTATCCACCAGACTTGTCACCTTCTTCCCCCTCACACACAGTGCAGCTCTACTCTGTGCAAAGATTTACCTTATCTGTGTTGTCCCCACAGGAAGCACAGTCCCGGGGGGACCCATCGGGGGCCAGACCAGGGTGAGCCTGAGGAACGAGCACATGCAGTACATCATCACCTGGTAAGGGACCAGCCTGCCCTGCTCTGGACTGCCCAGATGAGCTCTGGAGCTACAAAAGCCCAGTTTTAGCCTAAATAGCTTGTGCTAGGTGATTTGACTTGGTTGTTGCAGCTGGCTTAGGGAGGTCCAGTTCACCATGGAAAGGTGCCAATGTGTGATTTTCTCACAGGTACGGCTTGTGTGCTGCAACTTCCTTCATGTGGTACAAGAAATTTATACAGAAGCCACCTCTGTGAGGGGAAGGAAGAAACCTTTGTGCTACAGTCAAGAGCAGACTTTTATGGATGACAGGAGCCTGATCAGTCCTGAACAACTGAAGTGCCTGGAATTTCAGAGCAGTTTCAGCAAAAGTGCAGCTATCAAGCTGCAAACAGACTTTAAGCAGCCCCTGCAAACTGAGCTCCCACCAGTGTGATTTGGCTGCAGCTTGGGAGCACTGAACTTCAACAGCAATCACAAGAATACATTTTTCTATTGTGGTTGATTGTAAGCGACATTTTAACATCTCCACTGTATTTTCCATAAGACAAATCCAGAGGATTTTGTGAATCGGCCTCTTTGCAGCAAGCAGTCATTCCTAAAGTCAGGAATGGCTCACAGCAGTTGCAGCAGAATTAATAAAGGCCTACAGGTCTTTGCCTTGTGATTTGCATCATGCATCTTACATGGAACAGCAGCAGACCTGAATTAGAGGTTACTGTGGACACTCAGCTCTAGCTGGGGAAGGCAGCCTGTGGTTTTCAAGGATGAGGGCTGGCAAAGCAAGCAGTTACCACAGCTGGAGCCTGGGCAGCCTTCCACACTGCCACCAGACTAAGTCAGCACACAGTAAAGAACAGAAGCACATGAAGGTCTTGATTCTTCCCCCCATCAGCCTGCCTTCACTGGAAGAGGCACTGGAGCCCTGGAAGGTTGTAACACCATGTGTAACCCACACTGTAACCCAGTCTTAAGTGCTAGTGGAGAAATCAAGAGCCATTTCCAGTTTAGATTTGCAAAACCAAGCCAGGCTTAAAGCCAGAACTAGCTCAGCCCATTTAACATCATGATCCCAAAGCATGTGCAACTGGGCTGTGTGTTAAAGAGAGAAGAGTTATTACACAGGACTAGTTTTTAAGAAAAGTTATTCCAAGTTAAGTAATAACCAGCATTGTGCAGTTCTTTCTGCCTGGCACTATTCTGTCACTGGATGGAAGGCACAGAAGTACAGCAATGCCATTGTGCTAGTCCCTGCCTAGAACACTACCATGAACAGACACCACTGGAATAGCTGGGGTTTATTATGTACAGAAAACACGGAGCAATGCAGTACATCTTCAGCCCAGCTTTGTAGCCAGTTCTTTAGCCTTTGCTTTTTCCAGCTTTGCAATGCGAGCCACCGATTTTGGACCCAGGACATTCCCGCCCCAGTGGCGACGGATCTGCAAGGGAGGGAAGACAGGTTAGAGGCCTCATTCCATCTCCTACTGTGCCACTCAATCCTGCACAAGGGGAAGAGCTCCCCTAACTACAAAATCCTACACATTTCAAGCACTACACTACATCTTGGGGAAGCAAAGAGAAGAGTTTGAGATCTTTCCCAATGAGGGATGTTGGATACCCTGTAACTCCTGGATTTGGGGGATGGAGTTTAGGTAGCAGTTGTTGCCCCCTCTACAATCCTTGCCCTGGGGTTGCCGTTTAATTCTAAACTGGTGACAGCTTTCACATTATACCCCATCCTCAGGTAAAGAATCTGGGTACCCTGTAACCAAAACAAGGTATAACACATCCAACAAACTGTAAACTGATGTCACTACATCCCATTGCTCTGGGAAGTCTCTGGGAATGTTCACAGTATAAAGACAAGGCCAAGAGCACAGAGAATCTTACCTCATCATATCTGTCATTGTAGTTGGTCTTGACAGCCTCCACCAGCTTGGCAAGGGCTCCCTTATCCTCCCTGTTGGCGACAGTTTTAGTTCCTTTAGAGCCTCGGTTTAACATTTTCCATAAATATTTTGCCATAGAATTTGAAAGCTCCTAGTGGCCACCCGATTTTTCAGGTTAAGCAAAAGCATCACTTACAAAGGGTTAACAGTCAGAATCTGCAGTGATACAGATTTTACAGAAACCACCCTTTTGGTAAACCAAAATAATCTGCACCTTCAGGATTCGATAGAGACATTCTTATCAGACATTATAGGGATGGTATTTTAGTTTTACTACTTTAGAGAGACCCAAGTTTGCTCCCCACCTGCCCTAGAGCCTGTGCTTAGGACAGTTTGCTTTCTCCACAACAGAACCAAGCAAGCTCCCACAACACTTACGGGTTAACCTGGGTGAAGGCCACGGAGGTGCAGGTCTTCCTGTGGACCAGTCTGCCCAGCCTGGCCTTGCCCTTGATGATGCAGTAGGGCACCCCCATCTTGCGGCACAGGGCTGGCAGGAAAACCACCAGCTGCAAGGGAAAGGAGTGCTCAGTAACTGAGGGAGAACATCCCTCTGTGCTGGGTGTCAGCCTGGGCAATTGCTCAGTGTTAAAAAGCTCGGTTTTGCTCTTCACTGCTGGTTCAGGTGAAGAAATTCAAAACATCATTGCAAGGGCCCAGCCTCACTGTCCAACCAGGACAACTACAAACGTGCACAAGCATCCCAGTTCTGCTAAATGTGTATTTTTTCTGTGCATTCTCTTTCATGCCATTTGTCCTAAAATGCATTTTTGACTTAAAAGCACTTCTGACCCCACCCTAAGTTACACAGGCAGCCTGTAACATGCTCACCTCAATGGGGTCTACATCGTGGGCAATAACCACAAGCTGAGCTTTCTTATTCTCCACCAAAGTTGTGACAGTATTAATACCTGAAAAAGATCCCTTCCAACAGCTTTGATTCCTCTCAGTCCATTTTTCAGAACTTTCTTACAAGCCAACTCTGATTCCATACTGCAACATCACTATGAAAGTTACAAAAACTTTTCCCATCAATGGCACAAAGACATTTCATGGACAATTTGCTAAAGCTCAGGGTTAAAAAGCTCGTCTATTTTGCTCTTCACTTTGAGCTCAGGTGAAGAAATTCATACATCATTGCCATAGCTTGTCCAAGAACCATCTCTTCCATCAGTTTTCTCTCTCAGTAAGTGCCACACTCTCACATTCCATCAGCCAAGGCACAAAGTTACCTGCTCGGAGGACTGGGGGCCGCTTGGTTGGAGCATCTCCCTTTCCTGCAGCTTTCTGCTCAGCACGAGCCAGCAGCCTCTGCTTCTTCTCTTGCTTATTCTCAGGCCTGTATTTGTGTGCCAGCTTCAGAAGCTGTGTGGCTGGAAGAGAACACCTACTAATTAGTTGCATGACCTGAAAATTTGAGCATTGCTTTTAAAAAATCCTGCAGTGCATCAGCGATCTTGGTGGTTGTGATCACAAGTTTTTTCACAGCAAAAAGTGATCATCACCTGCACAGCCCAAGAGAAAAGCACCTTGACAGCCCCTATTTACATGCACCTCTGGTGGCACTGAGAGCTTCCTGACTGTCTGGATGAGGAAATGCCTGTGGACCTCCTCAGCATTTATGGTTAGTGGTGCACTGGTTCCTTTAAAGCCAGGAACATCTACAAGGAGGAAATTATTTTACTCAGGTCCAAAGTTTTTTGCATAGACTCATTCACAGAAGACCCCTAAATCCCCTCTTCCTTCAGTGCCAGCCTCTAGGATGCTGGTTTTCCCCTGAAACCTGCACTCCCACAGATTTTTTAATCTGTTCACACCACCCTGGGTAGTTCTACATCAAGCTGGAAGAATGGAATCACAGTTAGGATTTAATGCAGGGTTTGGGTCAGTAAATAGAGCTTTGGTATTTACTAAATCCCTTTTCAGGGTACACAGCAGCGATCCAAGATTTAAGCCACCAAATTGATTTTGACACCACCCTGGCTGCTATTAAAGCCTCCCCTAAAACACCTCCACAGATACCAGCTTACCTTTGTTAAGGCTTATTTTGGTTTCTTTCCCCTTCCCTGAGGCACATGCCATTTCCAACCCAAGCCAAGAGAAACTTGTGGGGCACATCCTCACCTGTCTGGCGGTCCAGGGCCTGGGTGAACTGGTTAATGGCAGGAGGCACCTTCAGGCGTTTGTAGAGGATGGACCTCTGGCGCTGCAGGCGGATGTAGCGTGGCCATTTCACAAACCGGGTGAGGTCACGCTTGGGCTGGATATCCTGTCCTAAAAAAAACACAGCCTTTAGCTCAGGGCTGCCCCAAACCCCGAGCAGCAGCACGGCAAGGGCACAGGAGCATCAGTGATCTTGGTGGTGATGTGTCAGCACGACCACTCAGATAGCAAATATTCTTTCACATCATCTGCGCCCCGAACGAGAATGGCACTGCACAAAGTCTGGAGTGATTTTTAATGTTTATGACTTAGACATCTGTTCATTGAACAAGAAAAAAAAAATGGAGAAAATATCCAAAATAGCCACTTACTCACCGATGCCAAAGTTCTTGGGCCTCTTCTCAAAGAGGGGATTGACAACCTTCTTGGCCTCCTGCTTCTTGACTACAGCAGGGGCCGGTGCCACCTTCTTGCCCTTGGCCTTCTTTCCTTTCGGCTGCAAGCAAGAAACACACTCTGCCGCCTTCTGCCTCCAAAACTCGCGTGCATGGAGAAGTTACCAACCTACCCTGGAAATGCATTAATTTTCCCTGACATTTCATCAACCAGGCCTCCCATGCTCGCCCTGCTGTTCCACAGAGAGCAAATCCTTCCCTTTGCCTTTAAAAGGTTTATAAACCTCCCCAGGAGGAAAAAGGATTAAACCGAGCGTGATGATCGCTCGGTTTGCAGCCAGTTCCGTAGCCTTTGCTTTTTCCAGCTTTGCAATGCGAGCCACCGATTTTGGACCCAGGATATTCCCCCCGCTTCACGACGCATCTGCAAAGTCTGCTCCCCGACAGCAGCCGAGACACCCCCACCGCGCGTCCCTGACCACCGGGACCCGACCTACCCCGGGAACCCCCGGCGGCCTGGCCGGGCTGCCCGAGCCGGCAGCAGCCGCACGTCCCAGGCCCGGCCCATCCGCGGCCTTCCCCCATCACCGCAAATCGGGCACGGAACACCGCTCTACCGCCTCCGCCGGCTGCCGAGCACCCTCGCTGCACCGCCGCGACCTATGAACGGCGGCGGCTGAGGGCGGGCGGCGCCGGATGGCGGCGGATGGCCCCGGCCCCCCCGCGCCGCCGCCATCACTCACCATCTTGGGCGGCGGGAGAGAGAGGCGGCGCGGTGCATGCCGGGAGATATCTACGGCGCGCGAGGTCTCGCGAGAGCGCGGGGGGCGGGGCCCGGTCCGTGAGGGGAGGGGAGGGCGCGGCCATGGCGCAGCCCCGGGTGCTGCCCCAGAGCAAGGAGACCCTGCTGCAGTCCTACAACAAGCGCCTCAAGGACGATGTCAAGTCCATCATGGACAACTTCACCGAGATCATCAAGACGGCCAAGGTGGGCCTGAGCGGGCTCTCCCCAGCGGAGAAGGGCGGGGGGTGTGCGAGGAAGAAGGGGCTGTGAGGGGAGGACCTTTCATAGAATCTCTTGAGTGTTAAGGGCTTGAAAGGCACCTTAAAGATCGTCTCGTTCCACCCCCTGCCATGGGCAGGGACACCTTCCACCACACCAGGTTACTCCAAGCCCCCTCTGACCGGTCCTTGGACACTGTATATGAATTGAACTATAATTCACACATAGATGTGAATTTCGCATATATAGTGAGCGATCTCATTTCACATACATAGGAGAGTCACATATCCACATATATATTCGCAGATATTATACCTTATAACATAATATTGTCTATCTGGATTTTAAATACATAAAGGTGGATTTGTGTACTCTTTTCTTCAGATCGAGGATGAAACTCAAGTGTCTCGAGCAACCCAGGGTGAACAAGATAACTACGAGATGCACGTCAGAGCTGCAAATATTGTGAGTAGCTCTGTGCTGTTCCCATCAGTGGGCAGCACATCCTGCAGGGGCTGTTGGGTTCATTTTTTGGATCTTTATAACACTCTCAAGGTTCGCTCCCAGGAGAGTAACCTGATGTTTGGTGTGGCTGGGTCAGAATTCTGTCAGAGTCATATCATGAGGGAGTTTTTATTCAAAGTTTGGGCTGAAGGAGCAGCTGGGGAGATCTTGGAGCTGGTGCAAAGGCCTGTTGTGATGTGTGATTTTTCTGCCTGCTGCGAGGTCCGAGCTGGTGAGTCCTTGATGAAACTTGTGTCTGACCTGAAGCAGTTCCTGATCCTCAATGATTTCCCCTCTGTGAACGAGGCCATCAACCAGCGCAACCAGCAGCTGAGGAGCCTGCAGGAGGAGTGTGACAAGAAGCTGATTGCACTGCGGGATGAGATCTCCATTGACCTGTACGAGCTAGAAGAAGAATATTACTCTTCCAGGTACAAATAGGGCAGTGGACTCTGCCTTACAACTCCAGGCATTTTTGGGGTACTTAGTCCACACCATCAAGTAGCTTTTAAAGTATAGGTGTTAAGAATGTTCCTGAAAATTTTCAGTCCTATTTTTAATTAGGTCAGACTCTTTTTCTGCAACTAAAGCAACTGCCTTTTCCTTGTAGATACCCTGCAGGGTATAAATGTCCTGGTGGAGGAGGTGTTCACAGCATCCCAGGTTTGATAGGTAATTCCCTTAGGCTTCTGTGGTAATCATTAGAAAAGGAGATGAATTTCCTTGAAGGAAATTTCCTTGAAATTCCTCCTCTGTAGGAGCCTCTGGCTCTCTCCCTACAGAGACCAGCTTGCTGAGCTGACTCCTGATGTCACCACACCTTGGTGGTGAGTCCTTTCACAAGTGACCTGGTCACACCTTGTGCCTTTTCCTTCACAGTCCACTGCCCCCAGTCCAGCTGGGGTCAGCATTGGCAAGGAGCAAACAAACTTGCTCAGTTTCATTGAATTATGAAGTATTGTGATAGGATTTTCTAAGGAATGACTTATTACGGACTTTTTGTGGGATTTTTAATATTTTTAGAAGCCTCTTACTTAGCAAAATGACTTTAGAGAATTCAGACACTTTATTTTAAATTTTTTTTGTCATGCACTCCAGCACTTCTAGTTAATGATGCAGTAAATGAAAGCAGAAGAAAATGAATGTAAACCTGGTTATTTTGGCTGCGCTTTCCAAGCTAAGTGAAGTCAGTGCAATAATTCTAGGACTTTTAAACAAACACTTAACTTTAAAAAATCTTACTTAAAATTTTACTGACCAGGTTTTCTATGTTAGCCTTTTCCTTTTTTTCTAAGAATGCTGAATGCCTATAACCCCAGCTAAGTCAACTAAATTGCTCATTATCTTTGAAAGTAAGGCCACTGTTTATGAGTAATATATGCATTTTAAGAGTAAAAAGATAATAATATGACACAGCTTAGAGGCAGAAGTTTAGCATTGTTTTTCAAACTTTACTCAGTTTTTTGAGGAGGTTGGGATGATCACAAACCCAAGCACCTGTTGATAGGTCCATGACATAGCAGTGAGCTTATCCAAAGGGGTGTGGTGTGGGATGAGAGTGCCCCACATGTGCCAGGTGTGCTTCCCTCACCCTGTCCCCAGACTGCCACCACTGTGTGCTGGTCACTCACTTTTGGCCTGAGGGGTTCTGGCCATGCTGGCATGGTCTGTTTGCCTTGTGCCACATAAAGCAACCCTTGCTGACAGAACTAACATGGAAGCTCAAATGTTGATCTACATCACATCGATTTGCCTTCCTGCTCTTTCTTATGGGTCATGAGGTGAGGAAACCTGGCAACTCTGCAGAGCTGTGATCTGACATTTTGTTACCATGTAGCACTTGGTCATTTGCTTTTAGCACTTCTCCCTTCCCGTGCTCTTTCCTGTCTTTTTCTGCACCAAAGAAATTGTGTCTGTGTAAATACAGAAAGTGATTTATTCAAAGTCCTTTTATAATTAGAACACTGCAATATTTTTGATGAAATCTTGCTGTCTAATGTGGGTGAATGGGTTTCTGTTATGTCACAGCCACGTTTCAGTGGCTGTAAACACAACAGCCTGTCTGCCCCTGAAGGTCCTTGCTGTCCTGGGAATGCCTCTCAGTTGTAGGGTCAGGTGTTTGCCAGGCTTTTTAAGTGCACATGGGGCTTTTGATGAGACCCAAAAACTTGTCCTTGATACTAAAACTGAGGAGATTGTCCTGAAGGAATCTTTGCTTTCCTGCCCTATGATCAAGTAGTTTTCTAGAGCTATCCCTCTGCTCAGACTGGCTGGGTGCTTCTCCAGGGAGTAGTGAAGTCCCTTCCATGCCCTGAGGAACCCTGCCAGGACAGAGCAGCAGCCTGGCCAGTGCTCCTGGGGGCTGTGCAGAGCTGCTCACTCACCCTGACTTTTGAGGAGTGTTACCTGAGAGGTGGAACTTAGACTCTGGAACTGTTCAAGAAAAACAGTCATGCTTCTGACACAGCTGAAATGTGATTATTAACTCCCCTCCCATGATGTGTGGAAATCGTGGCCTGAGGTCTGTGACAGAACAGGAATTGTAATTCTGGTTCAGTCCTAAAGGTCTTTGTTTACTGAACCCAGCTCCACTGTGTTGGGGGCTGATCTTCCAAGGGATTTTACAGAGGCCCCAGATACAAAACTTGTATCCACTGCCTTCTCATTCTCCTGCAAAGCCAGCTGGGTGATGCTGCCAGAAAAGAGCTCAGCTTGCAACTAGTGCTTTGTGTGCTTGTTCCCCAAAGTGGTAACTGCAAGTCCAGCTTGCCTTCTCTCATCCTAACCCCCAGACCTGCATTTGTGTTCCATTGCTCCCTCCTCTGAGATCACAGGAGCTGTCTTGAGTGTGGGGTTAAATCTCACATGTTTCATGTTTGTGCAATATGAACTGTCTCACATTTCTATACTTAAAATATTTCCCTAAGCATCAATCCATACATTACAAATGTAAATAAAGCTGCAACAACAAAATAACTTGACCCATTGGGTTTGTTTTTCTCTGAATGCAAGCTGCTTTCTGCTCCAGCACTCACTTTGTCTTGGGTGTCTCTTGTGTGTGCAGCTCCTTCTTCTCTTTGGGATTTGTGTTGGTTTTGTTCCAGTTCCTTCCATGTTTCTTTTTCGTTTTGGCCCTTCCACATAATGTTTTCTTCAGAGCATGGGCAAGAATTAGCCAGTTGTTTAAAAACCTTATTTTCCCACACTGCTGGTTCATCCAGTGTTGGAATCCAGCCAGCTGCTTTTAGAAGCACTGTTAGTTCAGGGTCTTTGGGAAAAGGCAGGAGCTGTCAGGACTTTATAATCAAACTGGGAAGCTTCAATGGAAGATCCAAACCTCTGGAGCACTTTTTTGAAAGGGCAAGAGTGCAAATAGGGTTCTTCTTTATTGTGACAGGGACAGGCCCCAAAATAATTGTGGCAGTTTTTTTCCTGAAGTGAAATTTAGAGCAGGATCTCTTTTTTTTTTTTCCTCACATAGGTTGCAGTCTAATTCCAAGTAAAATAATTATGGGTAAGGTCCATATCTCACTCATCAATAGCAGAACTCCCATATTTGGGGGTTCCAGGACTTCAGCTCAGATCTTTTCAGAGACTTGGAGTGTCTGGATTAGAATTGAGCCTCTGTTTCATTTTGTAGCCACACTTCTGTCTCTGAAATTGCCCCGAATCCTCCCCAGGACCAAAAGGTTCAGGCCCAGCCCTTAGGGGGGTGTGTCTTAGGGAAGGCTGGTGTCGCTCAACTTGGGATGATTTCATGAGCACAGACCTCACATCCAGCATTTTTTTTGTCATTTTCTTAATGCTTTGCTTCTGTCTTGCTCCCTCCACCCTTTCCATCCCTCCCCTCCTCTGTCACCACACCTGCTCTCTCCTCACTGGGGTTGTTTGCACTGGAAAGCTACAGTCTGTGTGACAGCAATGATCTGCCACTGTGCGAAGCCTACTGGAGACAAGACTTTGCCGCGCTGTCCCCCGAGAGCCTCTCGATGCCTCTGGCAGCTGCCGCAGCCGAGCAGAGCGTTGCCACCTCGCAGAGTTCCACCCCGTCGCACCCCCACGTGAACGGGCACGGGGCGGGCCCCGCCGAGCATTCCTGAAGAGGATCCGCTGCTGTCACCCGGGGATGACCCCGCCGCTGCTGGAAGTCTTCCTCCTGCTGTGCTGAGCAAGCGGCTCCTGCTGTCCAGAGGAGGCACTGGAGCTGTGCTGGCAGGGTTCTGCTCCCTGCATGGCTGCAGTGCTTCCTCCACCCCAGGACCTTGCCAAGAGTGTTCCTGTTCTTTAAGAGATAGTGATAAGTAGACACAAAGTGAATCTCATTATAACAAATTAGAGTCAGGTTTGCTTTAACGTGATAGTTCTGTGTAGAGTTCGTTAGAAGCCCAGTTTGTTTCCATGTGAGTGTTGGGAGTTGAATTTCTTTGGGATAAATTTGAGCCAAATGTGGGGGCAGTGAGAGTGTTGGGGTTTTTCCTCTGCTTCCCAAGGTTACTGACATTCTGGCTGCTTTAAAGTTCTCTCAGGATGGCATCTGATAACCTCTGGTCTACTGTAAAGTCTTATAGTATTTTTACACAACAGTCTTCACTGGCAAAATGCTTTACAAACTTGAACTCTTGATTTGGGAGGAGGCTCCCAGGAGACCTTTATGAAAGAAGTGCTCCCCCTTGAAAGAGGAACAGGCAGATAGGGATCAGACAGAGGGATCACTGATGCCACTTGCTCAAAGCCACACAGAGAAGCAGTGTCATGCTTTAGTCAGTTGATTCCTTCCTCAGTGTTTACACAGAAATTCCTATTAACAGTCTGAGCTGACGTGGAGCCACTGTTTATGTTGGCTTTCAGTTTCTCTAATGAAAAAAATGTTTTAGAGCAGTGTGGGATACTCAGTTACTCTCAGTTTCCTTCCAAAGAAACACATTTGGTGCTTGGTCTGCAGCTGTTCAGCAGCTCAGCACGTCTTCTGTCCTTTCCTTTTGAGGTGGCTCTGCCTTGGCTCGAGCTGTGCAGCTGAAAGGGAGATGCCACTGAACTGAACACTGTCACCACAGCTCGGTGTCACGGGCACCAGAGAGCCACCAGTGCATTCCAACAACTCAGCTGAGCTTCCCCAGCTTTCTGCTGTAATGTCTCATTTCTTAGGATGTGAATTTTGCTATTCTTTTTTGATTTCTTTCCATTCCATTTATTTTTGTAATTAGCTGATTTAATAAAACTCACTGTTTTGTATAATTTTTAAGGCGTGTGTTTTCAGCCACGAGGCTTTGTCAAAGTGTCACAATACGAGCGTTCCCTTGCAGGCTGTGAAAACGCTGCTCCCTGCAGCTGTTCCCGTACAGGGGCTGCAAAAACCATCACAAAATTCGCCCGTGCTCTGGGAACCTCACCCCCGTGCAGGGGGTTTTGTCCTACAATAAAGAGACGTTTGGCAAGCAAAGGTTTGGGAGCTGCGGCGGAGGCGAAGCCTGCGGGGCTCCGGGGTGGTGGCAGGAAGGAACTGGGATCGCGGGGCCTCCCAGGAGAGCCCCGAGCACCCCGGTGTGGCTGAGGGACGCCGTCGGTCGGTGCTGCCCGTGCCGAGCCCCGGTGGGGGCGGCTCCGATCCCCGCGGCCGCTCCGTGCGCTCGCCGCTGCCGTCACTTCCCGGGCGGCGCGCTGCATCCATCACTTCCTGCCGAGGGCTGCACGAGGAGGGGACCGCGGTCCCCACGCTGCCCTGGGGAGGCGACTGTGCCTCTGGGAGCCGGCCCCGGGGCGGCAATGGCCAGCCTGGCCGCTCAGGACTCCTACCTGCAGGCCTTGGCCAGGAGGGCCGGCGTGCAGCACGCCCCGGAGTCGCGGAAGAGGAAATTTGGTACTGGAACAGTAACTTCGCTTCGGTCCTCTCCAGCCGGTTTGTGGGAGGCTGGGCGCCACAGCCGTGCCCCCACAGGGTGCTTGGCCCGGGGCTGTGCCGTTTTATAACAAAAAAAACCAATCTGCTGGAACACGGAGCTCCCGAATACGTTGTGTACATTGTACTGACAGCGGTGAAAATCAGTGGTTTCCATTCACTGTGGTGATGGATGTGGGAGAGCTGGGATTTTATGGAAGTGCACGAGGGTGTTTGGTCTGTTTAAATAAATCCTCAAACGTATAATTTTTGAACATTAAGATATGCCATTGTGATGCTGGAACTTTGGTGTTCTAACTAAAGTTAATGAATGTTATGAGTGGGAATGTAGCATTGTCCTCTTTTGTGTAATTTGGTTTTGCCTTCTAGAGTCGAAGCCAGGACAGCCCGAGGATGGCAGACAGGTCAAGAAACAGAAGAAAAAGAAGCCTAGGAAGCAAGCTGAGAAGAAGAATACTCCTTCAGCCAAACAGGTGGTTTCTAACACCAGTAAACCCCCTCCAGGACAGAAAGCAGCCCCTCAAGCCAGCAAATCATCCCCACAGGATGGTACACAGAACAGAAAGGAGAGTTTGGCTCCAGGTAAGAATTCCAGCTTTGCCGTGGTCTGATTGAAGTGGCTGAGCTGGCTGCTTTTCAGTTGCTTCACACAAGTCTGGTTTGGAAAGGATGAATTGAGAACATCTTTGCTTATCCCGTGTGCCCCGGAAGCTTTTGCCTATGGACTGGAATTTGTGCCGTCACCACTGGGTGGCTCTCTGGAAACGGTGTTTAACTGAACTGCTGTGGTTTTGTGCATGAGAGCAACTTTGAGAATGGATGCAATCCCTGTCCTGCCAGCTCAGCTTTCCTTTATGGCAGTGAAAAGCCAGATCACAGAGAAAAGATGTCCTGAGTCTCTCTGTTCCACAAGCTTGGGACTTGTCTTTGGCTTGCCAGGCAGCCCCAGGCCATGCCAGGCCACTGCTGGCAGTGTTGAATGATAAAAGGGGAAATTCTAAAGAAACCAATGAAATAGGAACTCTGCATTTGTTTGGATTTTCCGTTCCATTCATGGCATCTGAAGAGTTCCCAGAGTTTTTCCCATAGCTGGAGAAAGTCCTTCTGTTTAGCTGGTACTGCTTTTTAAGTATTTTTATTTTCTCCCTCTCATTTTCAGGAAGCAAAAGTGAACTGAGTTCCCCCTCTGTTTCTGCAATCAGTCTGTTGCGTCAGAGACTCCACGAGAAGATTAAAAAGGCTTCTGGACAGGTATGGGAGCTCTGGATGTGTATCCATGTATGTGTTTATGCACTTGAAATTCTCCCCAGCCTCCCAGGGGATGTTTGGACAGGATCTCACAGGCTCAGGGTTTGAGCTGATTCCATCTCGTCAGGAATTACCTGTAGGTGTTGCCACGTGACCTGTGTGTGTTCTGTGGAAAAACATGAGAAAAGGTGGGGTCAGCTTCTAAGAGAACATGCCTTTGGTGATTTTTAGGAAAAAGCAAAATAGTGAGAGCCTGAAAGGGAACAGCTCTGAGCTGTTGAGGGAAAGCAAAGGGTTTGATATGTTAATAACGTGTTTGGTGTCTATAACAGCTGAGTCACAGCTTCATGTCACTGGTGGTGCTTCTTAGGAGGAGTTTGAAATCAGGAACTTAGCAACAGCCCACTTTTAATTCTGCTTTATCTCTTTAATGGTCCTTATTCACGTCCATCCTTCTCCTTAGGATAATGGCAAAGAATTAACCCCTGCAGTCCTGGAGAAGAGGCAGCGAAGGAAGTACGAGAGAGAGAGGAAGAAGCGCCGGCGAAAGGAGTTGAAGATGAAGGCAAAAATGGAGAAGAAAGAAACTGAGGAGGTACCAGCAGAGCCAGAAATCAAAAAGGAGGAGAGCAAAGTTGAGATTGTCTTCAACAGGCTTGAAGTCCATGAAGAGAATGACTTGAACAAGGTCCAGAAGAAGAAAGAGAAGAGGAAAGCGGTGAAAGGCAATATCACTCCTCTGACAGGCAAGAACTACAAGCAGCTGCTGACCAGGCTGGAGACCAGGAAGAATAAACTGGAGGAGCTCAAGGAGAAGGACGAGAAGAAAGCTCAGGAGCTGGAGACCAAGATAAAGTGGACCAATGCTCTCTATAAGGCGGAAGGGGTGAAGATCCGTGACGATGAGGAGCGTCTGAAGGAGGCCCTGAAGCGCAAGGAGAAGCGGAAAGCCCAGCGCAAGAGGCAGTGGGAGGAACGGACTGTGAGGGTGGTGGAAAAGATGCAGCAGCGGCAGGACAAGCGCAAGAAGAACATCCAGAAGAAGAAGAAGGAGAGGATAGAGAAGAAGAAAGCCAGGGCCCGGAAGAAGGGCCGAGTTCTGCCAGAGGACTTGAAAAAAGCTGGGTTAAAGTGAGAGCGAGGCAGGCAGTCCTGGCATTGGGGTTCCAGGGTGGGGTGTCCTTCTGTCACACGGGTCTGTGTCACTGTCCGAGGCTGACAGTGGGGCTGTGTCACTGTCCCAGGCTGACAGTGGGGCTGTGTCACTGTCCCAGGCTGTGGGGCAGGCACTGCCACAGCTTCCCAGCCTCATCGTATTGAAAAAAACAGTTGTATGTTTGTTAATAAAGTTTTCTATCCTAAAGAAACCCCTTCGGGCTGATTCCTAATAGGAATTTTTGTTTTTCTAAAGGGGAAATGTCAGTTGCTGTCACTTCCTCAGCACAGTGTCTTCTTTGCATCCCCTGGGAATGGGGAAGAGGAAACAAAAAGGTGAAAAGACCAATCATGAGATTCATCTCAACATAAGGACGCTGCAGGCATTGTGAAACCTTTGCTTAACATGATGCCTTTGGAAAGGGCAGTGCATCTTGGATACATTTGTCCTCCCCATCACAAGGAAATAGGAAAAGATTTTCAATTTTAGGCAATGCTGTTCATGTACCTTGTAAGTTGTTTTATCTGCATTAGGTCAATATAGACATAAACACATGTGCACGTGGATGGGTTTATTGTGGAGACAACTGATCTTTTTGGATCTATAGGATACACTGACTGATCTTGACTGTAGAAGGATTGGCTCCAAGTCTATCTTTGGCAATGATAAAAAATTAGGCCAAGAAAATAAGATTTCTGATAACCACAGGTGCCTGCAAGGGTTTCTTTGTGCAGTTCATCAGTGCAAAATTGTATTTGGTCGCTCCCAGTTTTGTCCTTTATTGTTGTTTATACAGAAATATAAATGGAAATTTGAGCAGCTGAGGAGAGAAAATACAGTTTGGCTGCTGGCAATTCAGTCTGAGGAATATTGGTGGGAACAATCCAGCCAGAAAATGCAGCAACTCTGCCCCTGAGATCAGTCAAACCTTGCTGATGCCCTCCTGATCTTGGTTGGTGTGAACTGATAGCTTGTATTGAGCTCAGAGATGTTACAAATGGAGTCCAATTGAATTCTCAGTTCTCTCGATCTGTTGCATTGGAAGAAGCTCTTTTTGCCTTATCAATAAAGCTGATGGATGTGCTGTGAGTGAAATGCAGGCTGTGCTGTTCAGTGCTCCCCAGCTGGATCCCTGCCAGAGCCCAGGTAACTCCATGGTGCAGCTGTGATCTGAGACTGCAGAGCCAGGAGCCTGAGCCATGGATTTGTGCTGATGTTCCTGTTCAAGCCTCAGGTGTGACACATTTGTGTCACAGGAGCCAAAGGCAGCCTGTTCCACACGAGTCCAGCAAGGAAACCTCTCCCTGGGCACAGATGGAGCCCTCCCCATGGATATCTTCTCTTTCTTCACCTTCTGAACAACCCTGCACTCACAGCTCGCCACTTCAGCCGTAGAAATCTGAAATACACGTTCAGAAATCTGAAAGAGTTGCTCTGCAAAGAATATTTTCCATGGAATGGTCTACAAGTGAGGTATTTATCAGCTGTCCAGAATGCTTTCCAAGCAGGGCTTGAAGATAAAGTAGTGCTTTGTTCTGGGAGGTCAAGCCAGTTCATTTGGGAGTAACAGAGCTACTTTCAGCCATATCCCTTTTAAAAAACTCTCTGAACAAATTCGAGGAACCTGAGGAACTGTTAAAAATGCTTTAGCTGTGATTTCTATTTGGTTGGAGATTCTTTCATTAGCTGCAACCACATCTATTTCATCTTTGTTTGTATTCGTGGTGAGCTGTAAAACAGTTGAGGTAAATCTCAGTGTGATGGTTTTAGATGCAAAAGATGTTCCAATCTCAGCTGGCTCCAGTGCTCTGACAGGATTGTACCACAGAAACTGAAGCAAAGGGGTGAATGCATCAGCTGTGCTCCTAATGATGTAATATTTCAAAATATGTGTGGTTCTCTTCCTGAGGGATTAGATGTTTACTCTGTAAAAGACACATGGAAGTACTCTATGCCCATTACAACAGCTGAAACTGCACTAAAATAACCAAAACATCTCTTTTGATACTAAAATAACCCACATCTCTTTTTATTCTGTTTTAATTTTACTGTCCAGTTTGAGGATAACTATTAGTCCCCTTTCTTCTCTCTGTTCTTGATCCTCTGTCCTTGCCCATCACCCAAGTTCTGTGCTGTCAGCCTCTGTGCCATGGAGATAAGAGCATGGTGCAGAAAATGGGAATCCCCAGGAGATTCTGCAAAGTGGGACTGTTTGTGCTCCTTTGTGCTTTGGGTGGAAGTGTTGAGAGGATATTCATGCAATTGGAAAACGGCATCAAGCTGGGAGGGGCTGCAAGCCCTAGGGAAAACAGGGTTCAGTCAGGGCCTGATGTTTTAGAAAAACAAACAGCCTGAAAATTAAGTTTGTTTTCATGAAGTACAAGGTTTTAAATGCCTCAGACCTGGCTGGGAGAGGTTCCATAGAAAACATGTGGATCACATTTGGCCACAGGCTGAATGTCATCCCAGTGCTGTGTCCTTGCAAAGTAGGCAAATGTCCTGTGGGGATATATGAACTGTGACAGCTTTTCAGTTTTGGGGGTAATCCAGCTTTGCTTCACACTGCTGAGGGCCCAGCAGGAGAATCTGGGTTGTTTTGACACCAAATTTCACAAGAATGGGCTGATTAGAGAAAGTCCAGTGAGAACTGACAGAAACAATCCCAGATCTTGTAGTGAGAAAATTACAAAGAAGGATTGAAGGAGGTCACAGAAGAGAAGAGGGAAGGAAACATCAGAGCCTCCAGGTGTGGAAAGGGAGACTGCCCAGACCTGAACTGCAGTGAGTGAGATCCTGGTTGGAAATTTGGGAACCTGCTGATGAGGAGAACTTTCCTACGTGCCCTGTGTGCAGCCATCTCTCAAAGAATGACTGAAAAACAACTGTCTGAACTCCCCTGGGCACATTTGTCTGCTTTGCATGTGCTGGAGGCATCAAGCACAAGGTAAGAAACGTGGCACTGACAAATCCTGGCGTCAGTGTAGCAGCTCTCGTGACACAACTAGCACAGGAATGAGATAAAACTGCTCAAAACACAGAATAACTGCTAGAGGGGGAAGGCTGTTTGCACTTCCTTCTGTGTTTGTGGATCTGCAGTATTTTTAGGCAAGAATCCAGAACTGTTTAGCATGAATCCAGGCAGGCTTTAAGTGGTGGAAGGCCTTAAGATATTTATAGATGCACACATTTACATATATATGTGTGTATATACATAGTTAGTCATTATTTTTAAGTAGGATTTTGTGATGCTTCCTGATGAAAGCTAATTAGGTTATCTCACAGGAAAGTGAGGGAGAAGCACCAGACAGGATTTCTGTGTGACACAGTAAAGCAAATTAAAGAACCTTTTGCCACTTGCCTTTTTCCAGGCAAAGAAATTAAAGCAGGAAAATCACCCCTCCCTGATCAGATCCATGGACACTGTCCTGTGCCTTACCAAGGGCCAGTAATGATCTCTGGGATTACTTCAAGAAGCACCATATATCAGTTCTTCCCACTAATATACATGCTACTATCTGTGTAACTAGAATTCATAAACAGCCTCTGTCTC
>VZTZ01003479.1:77063-88909 GCA_013400955.1 Drymodes brunneopygia | reverse complement strand
TTTTTTTTTTTTTTTTCTGTAGGCTCTAATCACATTCTAGCAAGTTCTAACTGGAAATGCATCCGGTCCCTCCAGCCAGCCTGGAAGAGCATTTGATATGGAGGGTTGGGTCCTGAGATAGGAGGAGTTAAACAAAAACTCACCAGCCTGATCCACAGCTCCCTGCTTTTGTCCTCACTGAAGGTAATGACAAATGCAACAACAATTAATGTGCTTGTAACACCTTTGGAGGCCCCATGTGTGTTGGTCACAGGGACCAAAGTTCACACTGTGGGCACCTCTGCTTCCCTGTGAGCAGAAAAAGAGATTGATCTGAGCTTTCAAGGTAAGACTGCTGGGCTCAGGAAAGTTGATTTTCATGGCTGTTGTAGAGGAAATAACTTCTTTGGCTTAATCTTTACCCAACGTGCATTAGGACTGTGAAATGTTCCTTTGCTGGTCTCACACCTCAGTTTACCTTTCCTGCAGGCAGCTTTGCAGTGGTGGTTACTGGGCTGTGAAAGGAGGAGTTTATCAGTTCAGGTGATAACTGTGTTAGCTCTCTGATAGGATTGGGGTGGGTGATTTGAGTCAATCGCAAAGGGTGTGTGCTTGAGATGAAAAAATGGAATCTACAGAAAGTGAAGTCAAATCAGAGAGGTTCCCCATGCTCTGCACCTGGGGTTAAAGCTCCCTGAAATGGAGAACTTGCTCAGGCATTTTACAGGTGCTGCCTCAGTGCCCTGGCTCTTACTGTCTGGTGCCTCCAGAGTTCATCATTTCAGAAGGACCAAAAGAGAAACTGCTGAGAAGCTTCATCGTCCTCTGAAGAAATAATCAATTTCTCCCTGAGTGAGATACTTACAGCCCCCTTCCCTTTCTGTTTGTTCTTTGCAGGGTGAAAGCTGCTGGAATTCAGAGGCTGCCCTTCCTTCTACTCCAGAGGATGATTTCCAGGAGAGTGCTGGTGGGATCCCTTGTCTGTCTGGCTGCTGTTGCTGCACTTACCTGGTAAGCATTTGCTGGCCAGCTCCGTCGTATCTAAAACATCCTGTGTGTATCCTGTGGTGAAACTCAAAGGAGCAGAAAAATAAAGGCTGTGCATTTTGTGGGAAGCCCCTGTTGGAGCTGTAAGGGAGAACAGCAATTTGTGTAAAAGGTAAAGGAGCGCTGGTAGAGGGAGAAGGGTCTAAGGGAGAGAGGAAAAGAGAGCAGTTGAGTCTAAATCAGGCTGCTAACACTGTAGTGACTCACAAACAAATGCTTACATATAGAATATTCCAGTGACATTTCAATTCAAACCTGTTACCTTAACAGAGGTGATGATCTGTCTCTTCAAACAATCCAAACTCACTCCAGTGTCACCAGGGACAGCTTTGGAGCTGTCAGACATTGCAGCTTTCCAGCACTGAGAATTGTGTAACAATATTCTGACCACTGAGTGTGGCTTAGAGGTTCTCAGGAGCAAACTCAAACATTGTTGAAAGGGAATCTGAGATAAGGCATTTCTGTTAAGTATTAAAATATTAATTATTAAATTATTATTAATTATCCTGTATTTATTATGTTGCAATTTGCTGTACTTTCACCTTGTGGTGAGTTGTATTTTCCCCTAGCAGCAGGACATTATGTTAAAATGTGAACACGTGAGAACCTACACTAATTAATAAAGTAGACAGGGAGTTAAGCAGAGTCACCTCTCAAAATCCTGGCCAGGTCCTTAGGTGATCTTGGAAAATCCTAGGAAGATTTCCTTCAATATTACCTATCTTAAAACATTTCTCTGCTCTCACAGGGCTATAGCTAGGAGTGGAAAAGTGCACTACCTGCCCTACTACCTTCCTTGCCCTGAAATCTTGTAAGTATTTTGTTTTGTGTTTAATGAGTAACACAGATCATTGTTACAGCCCCATTCTTCACCGACAACACCAACAGTGACTAACAAGTGGCTTATTCTTTATTTATGAAGCTGTAATTAGTCACTCTTTTAAAACAAAAAGCTAACAATGCTGTTTGGGCCTGCCTGCCCTGCAGGACAGCTCTGGGCCTGCACAGGTGAGGGAGCCTTTTTTTGTTGTGGGTCACAGAGCCCAAATGTTAATGCTGGGTTCCTTATCAGGGTGTAATCCAACACCTGCACATGCACAACTGTGCTTTAAATATCCACTCACTAGATAGAGACACCTCAACCAGAGAGCTGAGGTGAGCAGGCACAGGAGGAGCTCTGGCACAGTCAGGAATAACCCCCAGTCCTCACTGTGCTCCTGTTCTTCCCTCTGTGATCTGTGCTCTCCCCCTCTCTGTGGATGTTTGTGCTGTGGCAGCACTTTGAGCTCTGGCCCTGAACAAATGAAGGGGAGCTGCTTCAAACTGATGTACCTGACCTGCCCTGAGTGCCAAGAGCTCTCCCAGAGCTGCACAGGAGAGGATTTACACTGTGCAGGGGCCAAGGACGTGGCCCCAGTGCCCTCCTCACTGCCACATTGCACCACAGCTGGAACATGATAAGCCACAGCTTTTCCCATTCCTTACCATGACCTGCTGTTCCTGTAAAAACAGAACAAAACCATTCAAATAGAAAATAAATTATGTTTCTTGGAGGTGTTTCTGATTAATTCAGCCCTTTCCAAACCATTGTGTCTGGTGAGGTGCTTATTCCTCTGAATGCTGTTGGAAATGTGGTGCATTTCAGGCAGTTCAGCCCTTCAGGTGACCAGGACCAGTTTTGCAGGGCATGGAGCACATACATGACCACTACTGACAGTCCCATGTGGCTTTTGACCCCTAAACCCTGATTTTCCCACAGACTGGGATTGCTGCCAGCATCTCTCTGTCCCTGTTGTGTTGGGTGTTCTGTCCCCAAGCTGTCCCTTGCCTGGCAGCCCTGGGAGGTTGTGCAGGTGATGCCTGGCCCTGGGCCAGGCAGGGCAGTGTCCACAGCAGCTGGAGCTGGATTTGGACAGCTGTCAGTGCAGCAGCAGGTCCTGAAGCCAAACTGGGTTGATATTTTAGGAGAAGCATTAACAATCCCTTTCTTTTCCCACCCCATCATGCAGCTCCATGAAGCTCCAATATACAGAAGAGAAGCTAATCCAGCTTTTCCCCCAGTAAGTACTGGCTTTTTATCTCCTGACCTTTAAACTGCTGTTCCTCTCTTCCAGGCATATTGATGTGCTATTCAATGGATATTTCTTCCTTTTTACAGATTATTTTATCAGCAGCCAAGAGTGCTGGCGCCAAAGTAAGTTCCTTTGTTTGAACTTTGTTTCTGCTGGGTTTGGTTTGGGCACTTTGCAGCACTCACAGTTCCAGAGTCCTGGAGCTCACTGAGCAGGACCTTGTTCCATGAGAGTCCAACCACAGGGGTGTGTCAGCAGCTGCCTGTGCTGCTCTGAGGCTGGGTTTCCTTACTGAGCACTTCTTAACACACTTATTGTTAATTCCCAATTATTACACTAGCACACACACTCTCTGTGGTGGCCAGGAACTCTTTCTGAGATGGGAAATCTGTGAGACAGTGGGAAATACCTTCTGGAGCTGTGCTCCAGCTGGAAGCAGCTGTGGGAGAGCTTTGAACCCATTTCAGGGTGAAACAAAGCAGGTGCTCTGTGTGACCTTCAGCAGTGGTGTCAGCAAACACAGACACATCTCTGAGACACAGCCAAACAGGGACTTTGAGGGAAGATTTGGGACAGCAGCACCAGGAAGTGGCTTGGACAAACTCTCTGTGCAGCTCTGGTTGTTGCAGCCTCCTCTGGCCCTTCTCCTGTGACCTGACTTTTATCTGGAGCTGTTCACCTTCAACAACCACATTCTTTTGCATGTTAACAAACACACCCTGTTGGTACACACACATATATATCTATTATTTCCCTCTGATGTTTCAATAGGATGTGCTCAGCCTGAATATTTCTCCCATATTGGAATAAATTTCTGTGCTAAATCAGCTGGTAGATACTGGGCTAAATGAGGGGAGAATCTTGCAGCTTTTTGTTGCTCTGTGTCTTCTGGAGGGAGTTCAGTGGCACTGAGAGATTGACCATGGCCACGACTCACTGTGAAACTCAGGGCAGCCCTTTAAAATGAAATTTTTAAACCTTAGAGAAGTGAACATGCATCTTTCCTTCCCTCTCCCCCCTCATCCAAAAAAAGGATAATCAGCCCAGAAACAGAGTAGTTAGTACATTTTCCCCAACCCAAGTTCTTCTTCCTGTATAATTTAATCTTTCAATCACTTGCATTGCTGTAGGAAGGAGTGGAACTGTTATTCCTGGATCCTCTCAGGCTGAAAGTATTAAATCTGGGCTGGAGGATCTGATTGGATCTGCTGCCTGAAGCACCAGGCTGCTCCCCACAGCTCCCCCAGTTTGGTCCTGGTGCTGTTTTGCCTTGGGACTTTGTCAGGTGGGAGCCTGGCAGCCCCCAAGAGTGGCCACGTGCTGTGTGTGACAGATTTCATTAGCAGAGGGCTCCAGCTCCTGGTCTGCAGTGAATGTGAGCAGGCTGGGGTGAATTCCACCATAAATGACATTTCCTTTTAAAATCAAAAAGGTAAGAATGAAACACTGAAAACAAAGCAGCAAATTGGAACAGCACTGCAGAGCTGTAATAGGACATAATCAGACTCTGCTGCATTTATATTCAGTATTTCCACTTCCCTCACAGGAGATTAAGGATTTTTTTCTAACTTTGTTACACATTTGAATGCTGGCTCACATACAGCATTTTAAATTATATCTGAATGTGTTGGAGCTATATATAAACTCTGGAAAAATAAGCTGTCATGCTGCAAGCTGTGTTTTAATAACACAGCAATGGGGTATATTTCTGTAGTAATTTTCATATTATTATTACTTGTGTTTTAATCTGTAAGTAGATTGTAGATTTTATCAGGCTGATAGCAAATAGGCACAGCTTCCCATTCGGAGAGTTCAGTGGTCATTAAACTCTCCTCAGCAGAAAAGTCCTTAAATGAGATTTTAGCAGATCTTCAGGTTTTTGCTGATGTGTTAAAGTGCTTAATTTCAGCCCAGCAACTGAAATGTCCATGCTCTGTGACCTCAAATAAGAGTGCAGGGAGAAAATATCTGAGGCTAATACCCTGCATGGTGAATTAATACTGATTCACACACTCTTCCAGCTGCCTTTTTAGTGCTTCTTTCCCATTTACCAGCCTTGAAACCAAAAGGAACAGTTGCATTTCATTAATATTTCTCTTTTTTGCCCCCCTCCAGGCGCCAGGATGTGCTGACAGTCACTCCATGGCTGGCCCCCATCGTCTGGGAAGGGACCTTTGATCCTGAGGTCCTGGACAGTGCCTACAGACCCCTGAACCTCACCATAGGGGTGACAGCCTTTGCTGTTGGAAAGTAAGGGAAGCCCTCAGTGGGCACAGCTCTTTCCTCTGTGCAAAGATTATTTTGGCTTTCCTCTTCCTGAAATTTGTCTCAGTTTTAGGGGGTTTTGTGCCCACCTAGTGTGTCTGTAATCACACAAGCCCATGGGATGACAGCGCTTGAGGTACCTGAGTTGTGGGCAGTGTTTTTTAAGAATTAGCAGTGGATTGGGAATTAGAGCTGGTCAAAATGGGGATAATCCACTTTTTCCACCTACTGCTTGTGTGGTGTGTGGATTCTTGCAGTGATAATCAGTGAACTGTCCTGCATTCACTAATGTGCCCTTCATAATCCACAATGCATCCCCTTGGAATCCCAGAGTGATTTGGATTGGAAGGGACCTTAAATTTCATCTTATTCCCCACCCTGACATGGACAGGGACACCTTCCACTATCCCAGGGTGCTCCATCCTATCCTTAGACATTTCCAGGGATCCAGGGGCAGCCCCAGCTTCTCTGGACACCCTGTGCCAGGGCCTCACCCTCACAGGGAAGAATTCCTTCCTAAAATCTGATCTAACCCTGCCCTCCATCAGCTGAAGGCCATTCCCTTTTTGCTCTATCACTCCAAGCCCTTGCAAAAAGCCCCTCTCCAGAGAAAGTGAGAGGGACTTCTGCCCTCCTTGTCCCTGCTGTGCTCTCCAGGGCTGTGTCTGTGCAGGTACACGAGGTTCGTGCGTCGCTTCCTGGAGTCGGCAGAGCAGCACTTCATGAGAGGTTACCAGGTGAACTATTACATCTTCACAGACAGCCCCCAGGCCATGCCCCAGCTGCAGCTGCAGCCAGGGCGCAGGCTGCTGGCTGTCCCCATCCAGAAATTCTCCAGCTGGCAGGAGATCTCCATGCGCAGGATGGAGGCCATCAACCGGCACGTGGCCGAGGTGAGCCACCAGCAGGTGCAGTACCTCTTCTGCCTGGACATCGACATGGTGTTCCACAACCCCTGGGGCCCCGAGACCCTGGGGGACATGGTGGCAGCCATCCACCCCGGCTACTTCGAGTCCCCCCGAGAGCAGTTCCCTTACGAGAGGAGGAGCTCCTCAGCAGCCTTCATCCCCAAGGGAGAGGGCGATTTCTACTACGGAGGAGCCGTGTTTGGAGGCTTGGTGAGGAAAGTCTATGAGTTCACCAAGACCTGCCACATGACCATCCTGGCAGACAAAGCCAATGGGATCATGGCAGCCTGGCAGGAGGAGAGTCACCTCAACAGGCATTTTCTGTCCCACAAACCCTCCAAGGTGCTCTCTCCAGAGTATTTATGGGATGACAGGAAGCCAAAGCCCCCCGAAATCCGCCTCGTACGTTTTTCCACGGTGAATAAGAACTACAAAGAAATCCGAAATTGAACATCTGATCCCTGCAGAGAGACCCTCCACACAACCAAACTCACCAGAATTAACTCCTGCAGAATGTGCCCCACCATGAATTTCTGTTCCTGGTAGGAGCAAACTGGGAAGGGAACATGTGGGGAGAACAGAGTCAAAATGCATTTCAGAAGCATCAGTCAAAGTGCAGGTGAGACTAAAAAGGTTTCTGGATTCCTACTCTTTGTAAATACATCCTGCTTGAGGCTGATCACACAAAAGACATCCAAAAGGCCTTTTGCCTGAGTGTTTTCCTGAGGTCTGGAGGAAATTTAACAAGATCAAAATGGTATTTGACATTCCTGTGGAGAAGAAGACCTTGGGTTTTGATAAAGACCTTTTCACTTAAAAAAAAAAAAAACGTTGCAGGGCAATAAATTTTCCTACATTGTGATTTAAACTAACACCTTTTGTCAGAATCAGGAGGAGGCTTGCACTCAGAGCATGTTATCACTGACTGGTGTGCAGCAGGATTTCTTGGATCTTCTCAGCAGAGAGCTGCTGCCAGGCATTGCCAGTAAGAGCCCTGGTCTGACAGGACAAACAGTGTGAACTCATCTAGCAGCTATCTCCCAAATTCCAGTCTGTGCTTTGGAGACCCAAGTTTAGACAGAACTGGCACAGCTCAGAGCAGTCTGAACTTCTCCGGGTTTATTTCAATCACAGATGTGCTCTGAACCTTTTCCCTGGGTCACATGTCTCTGTGGATCATGTAATCTTTTCCAGCACACAAAATCTGCTTTTGAGATGTTCGTGTTCCTCTCCATTGCTTCAGCCCTTTCCAATTTTTCTGAGCTCTGTGAAATAAATTGGCGAGGAGCTGCTGGAGCTGACAGCACGAGCTGATGCCTCTCCAGCAAACAGGATGATTTCATTCCGTAATGAAATGCTCTGGTGAAGCTGGGAGTTCAACGTGGAGCTGGAACTGGGCTGGGGTTAACATTTTGTCCCCTTGGATGGGAAGAGGAGCTGAACCAAGCGCTTAGAGCCTGACAGCTCCCTCGGGTGAGCACGGGGGAGCAGCCACGGCCGGGGCTGGCAGCTGAGGTCACAGCACGGGGCTGCCTGTGCCACCTCCCCTGTCACAGCAGGGCTGCCACAAACATCATCTCCCTGTGCCACCAAAGGGCTGAGCACGTCAGTCCCTGTTCGCTCAGAGGAGCAGGAGAGAGGCCACGGGAGCTGCAGGGAACGGCAGCGCTCAGCGGGGAGAGGAGGGGCAGGGTGAAAGGGTGAACGGGCTGTTTCTAAGGGAACAGTTTAGGGGGGAGGAGGAAAAGGAAAGGGAAAGGGAAAGGGAAAGGGAAAGGGAAAGGGAAAGGAAAGGAAAGGAAAGGAAAGGAAAGGAAAGGAAAGGAAAGGAAAGGAAAGGAAAGGAAAGGAAAGGAAAGGAAAGGAAAGGAAAGGAAAGGAAAGGAAAGGAAAGGAGGAAAAAAGCTCATTTGGCAGAGAGAGGGAAAATGGGGAAGAGGTGCCTGACTGTTCCTGCCTCTCCTCACATGAGAAAATTGCTGTATGGCAGCGAATCAAGTATTCAAAGCTTTAGGGCCCCACCACTGATTGCAGATGACTTAACGAGCCATTTCAGTCCTGTGTGAGCAGGCTGGAAATGGCACTTGCCACTGTCATTGCAGGCATTTCATCTTCCAGAAGACTAATTAGAAAAGCTTTCACGGTACCCATAATATAGATAAGGTACCTGAAATACCTCCAGCCCCAAAGCCCCAGTGGCAGCTGGGTTGGCTGATTTGTGCTTAATCCAGCAAAGGGTCTTTATTACATTTTCTCCAGACTGTTCTTAGTGATGTGGTGCAGGAGGAAGATGCCCCTTTACATAACTGAACCAGAACTGAAACCCCTGCCATGGGTGTTGGGTAAGCAGGCACTTCAGCTAAGCCAAAATGGTGAGGAAAAATACTTATCCAAATATTTCCAGAAAGATACGTTTCCAGCCAGCCCAGGATTAATGCTGACTGTTTCTTATTTGTTAAAGAGTTAGTGCCTCAAGGCCATGCTGAAACTGGGTTCTCATTATGCTAATTATACATACATGCATATGGATTCTTTACCAGCCAGAAGGAACTGTCCAGTCTGCTCTGCACAGGGCAAGCCAGATAATTTTATCTCCTGGTGCCAGCACATGGCTGGGCTGGGCTAGGTCTCTTAGAAAGGTATTCAGATTCCAAGAAAGACATGAAGTTCCACAGCAGCCACAAATCCACAGATCAGCTGTGCCAATGGTCAGCTCCCCTTATGCCTCAATTCTGCTGGAAATTGCTCTGGGTTTGCAGCCATAGGGCTTCATTCTGCCACATTAATTATTGAATTCCTGTGCAGACACTCATAAATCCTCTGTGAGAGGCAGTGCTGCAGCACAGACGATGGGTGATGGAGGGTGGTCTGTGTTTCTGGGGCACCTGTTTTGAAAAAATTGTGAAGGGTTTGGTCTGAGCTCTGCATCCGAGCTGCCTTTTGGCCGAATCCTCAGCCCTCTGATTGACACCATAATGGCCTGGTTTGTGCTGTGCCAAACATGTTTATTTCCCTGGCAGGCCCGCAGCTTCTCCCCGGGGGAATGGCTTGTGTTGTGTGACACAGTTCTGCTCCACAGGGCTGAGGTTTGAAGCAGTACCTACAAACTCCCCGTGTCTCCAGGGAGCAGGAGAACGTCTGCAGAAAAACAGCCCCCAGCGCTGTGTGGGAGATGCTCCCTGAATCAGCTCCTGCCCTCCTCTAATTAACAAAAGGCTGGACTTCTGCTGTCATCTCCTGCTGATTAATCCCCTTCCCCCAACAGCAGCAGCGAGCTTTCCTTCTCCCAGTTTGCATTGTGCAGCCTGAGGCTGGCATGCAGTGTGGGAGCTTCACCAGGACCTGCTTTCTGCTGTGCCTTCCCCACCCACACCCAGTGCACAGTGGGGAAACTGAGGCACGCGGTAGGAAGGCAGCACAGAGTCACTCTTGCCTTCCTCCTCTCACCACGGGGGACAGAGCTGCCTTACGTGTTCTTGTGCCAAAGGAATTTGGACTTGGAAACGCAGGGAACTGCACGAGAAGTGAATCACCACACGTAAATAAACCCCACTGCCTGGGGATGTGATTGTGCCCTCAAGGTATTTCCCACTCAAGCCCTTAACCCAGCCTCAGATCAGCAGCTTGGTGCCTTCCCAAGGGCCCCTTGTTCCTTCCATCCCTTTCTGCTGGGCTGGAACAGACTCATCATTCATTGTCCCTCTAATTTAATCACCCATCTGCCCTCCAGCTTCTTTCCTTCTTCTTTCCTTCTCCCCGCTGCTGCCTGGCCCAGTGCATCCACCCCCAAAGGGCAAATTTCTCTGCATGGTGTGAAACAGAAACTTCCAGCACTGAACATGATTGGAGGTGGGGCCAGACCGTGATCCTCTCATTCTCCCCACTGACAGACCAAGAATCATTTCCACTTAGCCAGATCAGGCTTTTCCACTCCTGTTTGGATTCCCCATAACCCTCCCAGAGCTGATGTTCCTTGACACTTTTGACCAGAAATGTCATTTTGTACCACACAGCACCAGTTATAAACGGAGTGGCTTAGTCAAACTTCCTGTGGGTGAGATCTGTGGCTGCGGGGCACGGAAATGAGATGATCTTTGAGCAGAGAGCAATGAGGAAGGGCAAGAACATCAGTTACACATTCCCTGCACAAAACCAGCTTGTGGAAAAGCCACGTGCATCAGACTGAAGCAGCAGGGTGGTGGAAAGGAGCTGGAAGGTTGGGAGCTCCCTGCCAGAGCTGCTGGATTCACTGCCCTGTCCTTTTCTCACCTGTTCAGCTTTTCGAGGGAGGGACCATCTCTGTCTCTTGTTCTGTGTTTGCACAGGGCCCAGCCTGGGTCACTCAGTGGGGATTTGCTCAAATCTCCAAGGGCAGCTCTCAGCACCAAGTTTTTTTCTCACTTGAATCCCACCTGCTCTGCTTCACCTCCCGCCCCAGCAAGTCCCCGTGGGACCCTGGGGTTGACACACCCAGAGCAACAGCTGCTCTCCAGGTGGAGTGACAGTGACAGGGACAGTGACAGTCACAGGGACAGGGACAGTGACAGGGACAGGCCATTCTGGGGACAGCAGGAACTGGAGAAGGAGTCACAGGAGTGGGTTGGGTTGTACTTTACTCACAGTGAATCCCCAGCCCTGGAGTTCTGCTGCACACAATCGAATGATTTAGGGAAGCATCACGAGAAAAACACTTCTGAAGAGTGACATTTGAAAGTGTGCCTGCCCACCAGACTCCCTCCTTTCTCCACGAGTGTTGCTGTACTGACGTGACTTTTCCTGTGCTATATTTAGGTTAAACATAGATCCACCAAATGTCGCTGTTTGGTGTAAAACTAGTGTAAAGCCTTAGGAGTAGAAAGGCAGTTTTAACCACAAATCTCTGCTGTTTGTATGCCCACCTCATCCCCCTGATCCCCTGTTGAACCTTCAGCCAACTCAAAGCGAGCCAGATGAGTACAAATTACATTTTAAAAGTGCCTCATTCTGGTGTGGTTTTTAGTGAGATTTGCCACCAGCAAATTACATAGTTCCAGGCCTTTTGAAGTACGTGTTTTTCTCACTGTTGAGCACTGACACCGTTACTATAATTAGAACGATGTTGCTCTGTAGCAGCATCTAGTGCCAAAGCCAGAGCCCTGGCAGCACCTTTTCCTTTCCTGGCTGCGCTCCCCGGCCGGAGCTGCTGGCTCAGCTGGCCCGGAGCCGCGGAGGAGCGGCACGGTCAGGTGCGATGGGCTGTGCCTTGTCGCTCATTCCCGCTGTGACCCCGGAGAAAGGGGGGTGGCTGCTGGAGCCGGCGCGGGGTGTTGGTGCTCAGAACCAGCGCTGCAGCGGCCGAGAGCGCTCGGCCATGGACTGGCGCAGCCTTCTCCCGGCTCCTTCTCCTCCTGCCGTCGCTGTAATGGCTCATGTCATCGGCCTCATGATGACAAACGATGGGCACCGGAGCCGCTCTGTTTCCAGGGCAACCCCGCTGGCTCCTCCGCTCCCGCTCCGGCACCGACCGTGCGCCCGCGGCTCCGGCAGCGCTGCCCGGGGAACCCCCCGCGCCCCGTTCCGCTGCTGGGCTGAGCCG
>VZTZ01003479.1:59382-70302 GCA_013400955.1 Drymodes brunneopygia | reverse complement strand
GCAGGGTCTAGAAAAGAACGAGAGGAGCAGGGAAGCTGAGTGAGGTGTGGTGCAGACATTGCTGGGAACCGGCCGGTGCTGTTAGGAGGGATCCTAACTGCTGTGCCGGGATTTAGGATGTGGCCGTGTGAGCCTGCTCTCGTGTGGGCTGAAACACCCTGCGAGCCGAGCCTGGCTCCTGGGTCTCTCGGGACATCTGCTATCCCTTTTTATCTTTCCTCTTGCCTGCAGTCCCACTCTGTTTCCCACTCCCCTGCCGGGGCTGGCGGCAGGAAGCAAACCCTGCAAAGCGCCGAAGGAGCCGGGCCGGCTCCGTGCGAGCCCTCAGCACGGAACGGGGAGGTCGAGGTCATCCCTCAGCGCAGCCAGGAGGTCCCTTTGAAATCTCCAGCAGCCGCCCTGCCCTGCTCTTTCGGCCCCGCTGGCTCCATCCCACAGCGGATTTCCCACCGAGTGTTTCCTGCCTGTCCCTCTCGGCAGCGTCCCACATCAACACAGCTCGTCACCTCCCCGGGGAGGGGACACCCCCGGCCTGAAAAACAACCACGGGCAGCCAGGGTGGCGTGGCAAAGTCCAGGGCAGGCAGGGAACACCCTGGTCATGTCCTGAATTACAGGGAACAGGAGCACAGCCATGGTCCTGAATTACAGGGAACAGAAACACAGTCCTGAATTACAAGGAACCTTGGCTGCTCTCAGCCCCTCTCCGAGGAGGCTGGGCAGCCTCCGGGGCAGAGCCAGTGCTGGAATCTGCTGGGAGGGGATGGAGGAGGCTTCCCACGGTGGGGATGGTGGTCAAGGTGTGCAGGAGCATTGGCTGTGCAGGCCCAGAAAGGTGCTGCTGCCCCAGCTGTGGGGTGTCTGTGGGGAACATCTGGTGGGTGAACTCTGGGGGAGGGCAGCTGGTCCAGGGCAGGAACCCCTGAGGGATGGGGTTCAACTCTGCCTGTGTGAAGGTTGGAGGAGCAGAGCTGGGTGCCCTTTCTTTTTCATCACCATCATCATTATTATTATTATTATTATTATTATTGTTGTTGTTGTTGTATTTCAATAATTAAACTGTTCTTATCTCAGCCCATGAGGTTTTTACCCTGGGAGAAGTCCCACATTTTCTGCCCCATACCCAGCAGAGAGCACAAGTCTCCCCCTCGTACAAACCAGGGCTTGTGGATGTTTCAGGGCCCTGCTTTTCTTGGCAGAGGTTGAAAGTCCCAGCAGGCTCCAAACCCTCCCGTTCAGCATTTCCATGGTGACAGGAAGGCTCTCCTGGTGGCTGTGCTGTCCTCGGTGCCACCAAAATTACGAGGCTGGTGCAAGCACTGTGCCTTGGTGAGGGTTTGGAAGGCAGAGCCTGTGTCCAGTGTGGGAGGATTGGACACTCTCCATCCCCAGGGCTCGTGGAGAGCAGCAGATTTTGCCCCAGTGGGATAAGCCCAAAAGCAGGAAGGGATTGTTCAGGAGATCCTGCCCAGCCTCCTGTGCTGTCCCTGTGTGTGTGGCACTGCTGGCAGTGCTGTGGCATCATGTCCCCTGAGAAAGAGCCCGCCCTGTGCCTCTGCATCCATAACCCACCATGGAGAACACCAGCCCTGGCACTGTGCAGCGCTGTGTGAATAACTAATTACAGCCAGGGGAAGGGGGGACGGCTGCTGAGCGCTCCCACAGCCCGGGGAAGGAGCGTTCCTGCCGCTGGAAAGGCGTTCATGACCCTCCTGCCGCAGCGCACACCCTCCTCCTCCGGATGCGGACATCCCCAGCTGCGTTCGGAGCGATCCCGCAGGGATTTCAGCCGGATGAGGCATCAGCCATCCATCCATCCATCCATCCATCCATCCATCCATCCATCCATCCCTCCATCCCTCCATCCACCCATCCACCCCTGTCCTGCGCGGTGGCGCAGCCCCCGATGTGGCACTTGGAGGGAGGTGTGGCCGCAGGACCCGCGCCTGCTCCAGTCGCTGTCCCTGCCTGCGGCTCAGCAGCGTTTCCCTGGAGCTCAGCAGAGCCTGGAGGCTTCTCCCCCCCGCGTGGAAATGCAGCGTGGCTCTGGGGACCTGGAACTGGCTCGGAAATCGGGATTTTACATCCCCTGCAAGCTCGATTTATGGCTTTCCCCCCGTGCTCTGCCTGCCGATGCTAACTGGGGGGGAGGGCTGCACTCTCGAAACGTTTTACAAACACACGATGAAATGTATTCTCCTCAGAAAGCAGCAAGGAAATTCCCATTCTCCCACGGAATGCTGATATATTTTGGCCCAAGCTGTGCATGTTTTGCTGTCAAACACCCACCAGTAGGACCAGGTGCAGTGATATTTGTCAGCATTTCCCATCCACGCTCCTGTGAATTCACCTGTGTGGGCACCATGTCCCTGTGAAAGTCCCCTGGCTCAGTGACCTGCAGCCAGAGCCTCTGTTTCGTGGTGGGATCCACCTTTTCTCTGTGGTGGCCACCACTTACCCCTCCCTGGCCACTGTGGGTGTCCCAGCCCTGCTTTTGGGGCATTTGCCCAGCATTTACTGGGGCTGGCTGCTGCACGGGGTGGCTGTGACTGCTTTTATACGAGTCCCCTTTGCACTCTCCCCGGTGCTGCTTGAAAGGGTGTTTAGTTAATAGGATTATAAAGCTTTCCTGTCGTCAGGCAACGGAAATCAATGGTGAGCCCCTGGGAATGAGCCTCATCCGATTTACAGCACAGCCACCACTCGGCGGTGGGCAGGGACTGCAGGGCTCTTGAAGAGGGGACGTGCTGCCCCCTCTGTGATGCTCCCTGCGCTCACGGGGCCTCCTGGAAATAAGGAAAAAAGGATACAAAGCTATTGGAAAATGTCCAAAGGAAATGGTAAAGGGTCTGGAGGGGCCGTATGAGGAGTGGCTGAGGTCACTTGGTTTTTTGGCTGGAGAAAAGGAGATGAGGGAAGGCATCGAGGTTTGCATCTTCCTCATGAGGGACAGTGCAGGGGCAGCTCTGGTCTCTCTTTTCTGGTGACCAGTGACAGCACCCAAGGGAATGGCTGGAGCTGTGTCAGGGAGGTTTAAATTGGATTTAGGAAAAGGTTCTTCTCTCAGAGGGTGCTGGGCACTGACCACACTCCCCAGGGAATGGGAACAGCCCCAGAGCTGCCAGAGATCCAGGAGTGTTTGGACACAGGGTGGGATTGTTGGGATGTCCTGTGCAGGATCAGGAGTTGGATTTGATGATCCTTGTAGGTCCCTTCCAGCTTGGGATATTCTGTGATTCTGTGAAATGCAGAGGCTGCTCTCCATCCACTCATGGTGTGTCTGACCAGCTGCAAGGATCCTGCCTGGAGCAGTGCCTGGGATGCCACAGGCAGTCAGGATGCTGATGCAGCCCCGTGCTGCTGCTGGCTGTGTGTCCCAAAGTGCTGCATGTTCCCCAGCTCCTGTGCCTGCTGCTGCAGGGAACCCAGGAATTTTCCCTTTCTCCAGTCAAAAATGATGGCTTGGCCTGAAAGCTGCGAGCAGGTTCTGGGGGGCTGTGCCCTCCTCTCTGCTGTCAGCAAACACCTGGAGGCAGCGGGCTGGGGCTGCCAGGATGGGCTCAGGAATGTGTGTGATGCAAAGGCAGCTCACAGAGCTGTCCCCAGCACGCAGCAGGCTCCCAGCCCCTCCCTGGAGGGCTGCACTTCTGCACAGCACAGGGGGAAGAGCCCAGGGCTGGCCACAGCCCCCGGGTGGTCAGGGAGGGCTCTCTGTGCTCTCTGGGCTGTCTCCACCAGAGCTGACAGTGCCGGGGTCTGCTCAGTGCCACCCTGTTTTGTCCCTGCCCTCCTGCAGGGAATTCCAGGCTGGAATGCCTCTCCCTGTCTGACCTCTCCCAGGGCTGGGAGAGCTCTGCACAAGGCACCAGCTCCCCGTGCAGCCAAGGAAGCCACTGGAACCCTTCACTGTCAGAATGGGAGAGCTGGGAGCAGCTGAACGGGAGCCCTGAGGGAAAGTTCCAGAAAAATCAAGCTCCTTCAGGAATCTGGCTGTGTCATGCCAAAACTGTGTCCCCATCCCCTTGGCTGTTAGAGAGGGGAGACTTCATGAATCCCTAGAGCCTGCAAAACAGGCGTGAAGAGGGAGGGCTGGGAGAGCCTTTGGCTCAGGGTGTAGGGCTGGAAACCTGCGGTGTCTCTTATCTCTGGAGCCCGGGGTTTGCTGCCTGCCCAGTGCCAGGGAGCAGCGGTGTGGATGTGCAGATAACCCCTGGCCATGGCTGATGGGGGTTAAAGCACACGGGAGGAGCTGGGGCTGTGTCAAACAGCACCACGAGAGCCAGCTCCAGGGCTGGGGAGACTGGAACCTCCTTCTCTGGGTTTGGTTAAGCTCCAGCCAAGCCCTGGGAAATGTGCTGAAGGGAACAGTAACTCCAGTGCTGGGGGCTCGGCCAAGTGGGTGAATGAGGGGATGCTCCATCTCTGGCTGCAGACTGTGCTGTGCTCTGATTGCCTGCAGATGTGCCCAGGGAGATGCCCTGGCCTTGCAGGCTGCTGCTCTGGGCTGCTGGCAGCTGGAATAAATCCCTGCGGGAAAATCGCCATTGGTAACAGTGGGGATTGCCATGGTTTGCTAATACCATCAGCTCTCCATTCCCCCAGCTCTTTCTCTTCTCCAGCAAAGGTGTTTGCAGTGGGAAGCACCTGGTCCTGCTGCTGGGTTGATGTGGGGACAGCTGAGCCTTGCTGTGACCTGTGCTGTGCCCACCTGGTCCCTGCAGGGTCAATGTCCAGAGCTGCACTAGAGAGGACAGCTGACATTTGGGAGCTTGTTCTGGTCCCCAGTCTGCCTGTGCTGCAGTCTCCCCTTTCAGGCAAGTGTTTTGGGAAATGATGAGGCTTTTCCTTAGGTTTGGAGCTGGATGGGCACGTGGCAGTTTGTGACATCCCCCTGCAGTGCCAGCTCCAAGGTCTGTCGTGTGTGCCCAGCCTGGGGAGTCAGGCAGCCACGCAGGGACAGGGACAGCCCAGCGATCAGGCACCAAACGCGTGTGGGCTCTGTGCCAGGGATTTCCCGGCAGCAGAGCCACGCCCGGGTCTCCCCCGTGGTGGGGACACCACGGCGGTGTCATTAAAAGGGCTTAACTCAGTGGGAAACAATTTTGGGGTGAGCCAAGAAGGGGTGGTGGGAGCAGCCGTGGGCTGCAGGGAATTGTGGGGTCCTGTCCTCCTCCTTCCCTCCCGCAGTGGGGTGGAACGAGGGGCAAGAGGGAGCGGGGATTTATCCAAGGATGTTCCCGACAGTCCTGGCGTGGCTGTATCCTGGTGGAAGGGCAAGAATCCCCTCCTAGAGCAGCTCTGCCCGCCCGGGGGCTGCTGCAGGGGTGTTCCCATCTCGGGCTCTGTCCCCACCTCCGCAGGAAGGGAGGTCGTGGAAACTCAATGAACTGTTGCCATGACAGCCCCGAGCACCGGGGCCGATCCCACCGTGACAGCTCCATATTCCCAGCTCCCCTGGGACCGATCCCACCGTGACAGCTCGATATTCCCAGCTCCCCTGGGACCGATCCCACCGTGACAGCTCCATATTCCCAGCTCCCCTGGAACTGATCCTGGGGCTGAGGCTGCAGGATGACAGGTAGCAGATCCCTTTTCCCCTGCCAGTGCAGGGAAGCGATCTGGGAAGCAGAAAGGAGGCGTGTGGGTACCCGATGTTCCCTCTCCTGGCTGGGAGCGGTGGTCCCGGTGCCCCGTGCATCCTCTCCAGCCCCGGGAGCGCGGCAGGTCCCCGTTGCTGCGGTGACAATCTCCATGGAGACCGGTCCGGCACAGCAGCATCCCGGGGACCGCGGCAGGGGAGGCCGTGGGGACACATCCCCCTCCCCACGGGGACACGCCGGCTCCCGGGGTGAGCTCTCAGTGAAAACGGGAATCCCTCAAGTGGCAAATGTGCGGAGGAATCCCAAAGGAAGCTAATTGGTTTTCCCCCCACCCCTCCTTGAATGCTTGTTGGCTTTCACTCCGCACGGGTAATTGCTGCTCTGCACCCATTAAAAGGCCGTCTCATGCTTCGCACGGGCTTGATGGTGAATTAATTTTGCATACGTGTCTATTCTGGGGAGCATGGGAATTTATTCAGGATGCTGAATGCCAGACGGGCTTCCCAGAGGCGTGAGGTGCAGCACAGGCTGTGCCTGCTCTCGGGAGTCACTTTGAGGGGATGACAGTGGCTTCTTCTCCAAATAAATGCCTAAAAACCAGGGTGCTGATTGAAATCAATGGGGTTTATTCCCACAGCCAGTTTGGGACAAGAGATTGTGGGGTGCTTCTGTGTCTCTCATTGGAAATCCCTCTTAGATGCCAAGGTGCCTTTGACTTTCACTGGGAAATAGGTACCCTACCTGCTCATGATCTCCTGGAAGCCCCACCAGGCTCCATTTCCATGTCTGCCTCTCTCAATCTACCCACAGGCTTTCTGTAAATGCCACATTTCTCCAGAGAAATGCTGTTGGGTTGGGATTTCTGCGGTTTTGAAACCAGGTTTCCTCTTTCTATTACTGAGAAGTGTCAAAGGGGAAGAGCTGTCGGGATTTTCCATTTGCCATTTACTCGTCATGCTGCTTTCTTTCCCCTTTGCCTTTCCATCAGCCTCGCACAGTGCAAATAAACCAGCAGGTTTTGTGTCCTTTCTCTCAAGCACCTCACTCTGCTGCAGGATGCTGTGATGTTTGGGCACGGAGCTGCAATTTCCTTTGAAAAACAAACTTGCCATTGTTACTCCTGGGGAATTTCTTTCATTTTGTGGAGGTCTTTGATGCTGGACATCAAGCATTGGAGTCAGCCTTCCTCAGGGGGGGCCTTTTTGAGTCACTGGGTGTAAGGAATGCCCAGCATCACGTGAGAGGTTGGTCACTGGTTTTTGGAGCATCCCAAATGTTCACACCTTTGCAGCAATGTTGGGTGCTAAGATCCCCCTGTGCATAAAAGCTGCACTCACCTGTGCAGAGGTTCAGTCGTGGGGTGCTCAAAATGATGTTTCTGCAAGGTGTCAGAGCCTGTTTGGACCTTAAGGAGTGGATGCACTTCCCAGTGTAGGAGCTGTTCTCTCCCTGGGGCAGCAGCGGAACTGTTGGGAGCAGGATGCACCCAGCCCAGGAATTGCAATGAATTTGCCCTGCAGTTGCTCTGCTCCTGCCAAGACTCTTACTGGAAAACAGTATTTTCCCAGTAATGGTTGCTAAGCACTGAGGTCTCATGATGGGCTTTATCTGCTCAGCTGGAGCTGCAACAACAAAGCTCCAGTGAGAAATGGAACAGGGGAACATCACTGCCTGTGCTGGGGCTTCCCTGTGCTCCAGAGGCAACACCAGGAGGAGGTTTCTCCTTCACCCTGGCACCAGCCCCATGCTGCTGTGGGGCTCCAGTCCTGTGCCAGTGGGGATGGCTCCCCTGTTTCCCATGCACAGGGGTGGTTTCAGTGCTGGCAGATCTGGGATCGTAGCACCGTTTCCACTCACGTCAGCCAGACTGGAGGAGCAGGAGGATGAAGCTGTCGTTCAAAAATCTGCGTAGGATCATCCTGTCTGGGCTGGTTTGACAGCGGGGGAATCTTTGCTTTGTGTTTCTGCTGCAGATCTCCCAGGGGGAAGGGTTCAAAGCCAAAGCTCTGCTGTTCCTGCTGTGGGACCGTTACGTTCCCCAGGGACCAAGGCAGGTGGCTGGGGACACGGGTGGGTGGACATGCATGAGCTGGCCCTGGCAGAGGAGGGGAAGGCTCCACACCATCTCTGGGGCTGTGTGACTGCCCACAGCATCTGGCTGGTTACCTCTGACCAAAGCAGTCCATGCACAGCAGCTCCCATGTCCCGTCCATCCACTGTGTCCCCTTCCTGTTGGTTTGAGATGGTTCTCTGGAGCTTCTCTCCTTTTGCCCAACCTCTGCTGCTGCTGCTGCTTTGCCTGGTGACCCTCCTGGGACACTGCACTTTGCAGCCTGCCTGTGTGGTTTGTGACTTTCCCAGAAGGATTGTCCCTTTTGGCATCTTTATGGCTACCAAGTGGGAGGTCACTGGGCTCTGGGGATCAGCAGAGCAGGCTGAGCCCCTGCCAGGTGTGTGACAACCTCTGAGTCTGTCCCTAGTCCCCCTGAAGTGCAGGGGAGCCCCAAAAACCAGGGCACCAGCAGATAATGGGACTCTTACACCTCCACACCACCTCTGCAGGGATTCTTGTCCTCATGGTACAGATCAGCTGCTGAACAGGATGATGAATTCCTGGGAATGGTAGCCCTTGGAGAATCTGGCACTTGAGTGTGAAATCTGTGTCCTTCTCAGGATGTTTGGAAACTGCAATCCCAGCTGACCAAGCCCAGCTTGTTACTGGAAAGTTGTTGTTGGAAAGCCAAGCTCTGCTGACCAATTGTTGCAGGCAGGTGAGTAACCTGAGCTGGGGCTGAAGCACAGGTTTGAATCACCTTTCCTGGAACCAGAGCTTGGGCACTGCCTGTGCTGAGGGCAGGGTTTGGTGCTGGTGAAATGTGGGACAGTCCTGCCTGGGAATGCACTGAGTCACCAAGGGATCATCAAGGAGCAGGACAGGGACTGCCCTTGCCAGGGAGTTCCCAGGGCTGTGCACCTGCATCTCTGCTGTGAAAAGAGTTGCCAAAATTCTATTAGTCAGCAGCTGGGGCATGGCCCTGGAAATGTTGCCTTGTCCATGTGCTCCAGCTGTGATCTCCCCTCTCTCCTCCCTGCAAATCCATTCCTGGGGCTGCAGCAGTGCTGCCCTTCCTGTCCTCGCTGCTGCTCATCTCAGCCATATGGTGGCTGGAAAATCTGCCTAATTTCCAGTTAAAACTCAATTTACGGTGGGTTTATCCCTATTTGGTCTCGTTCCAGGCTAGCCCATTAGCTCCCATTCGTGCAGCATGTGAGGTCTGGTTTTCTCCTCCTTGCTTTTCTCCCAGGAATGATGGACCAGACCCCGCTCCAGTCCCACACTGCCCCGGCGTGCTGGGAAGGGGCCCGGCCCCGGCTGCGAGTGGCACGGAGGGTCCGTGTGTGTGAGAGACCCCTCTAACCCCGGCGTCTTGGCTCTGGCTCCTGCTCGGATGAGTCAGCCCGGCGCTGGCTTGGCGCTGAGCGGGGCTCGCCAAGCCCGGCTTACCTAACGCCGCAGGAATGCCGGGCTCAGCGGGGCTCCTCGGCTCTGCTCCGGCACCCGGCCGCGCTGCGAGCCGCGCTTGTGGCCTCGGGCAGCGGCTGCACAGTCCCGGACCTTTGCCCTGCAAGGGACTCCTCGAAGTGGGACCCACAAAGCCACCCAAAGGAGCCTGCCTGGAGCGGGCTCTGTTCACCCTGTGTATGTCACCCCTGCTGGGCCCGGCAAGAAGGGCAGCTGTGAGGACATCAACTCCTGTTTGTTTGAGGGGATTTTTATTGGCATTTCACCCTGGCCCCTGTGTTGGGTACGGATCTGGCCCCAGGGGCTCCCCTGGCTGGGTGTGAATCGATGAACCCACCAAAGAGCTTCTCTGCTGCTGCCCTCGGGGGGAAGAGACACCCTGGGTGTCACCCCTGTCCCTGAGCCTGGGCTCTGCAGCTGCTGGGGGTGAGGTGATGGCTCATGGGCTTGGCCCCAGGTTCACTCTTGTTTGTGAGAGCAGTAACACCCATGTGATCCGTGTGATCCGTGTGATCCGTGTGATCCATGTGATCCATGTGATCCGTGCCTGCAGGTGATACACGAGTTGCTCCATCTTGAGACTATTGGTGAAAATTCTGTAGGAAGGTGCTTTTCCCATCAAACCCACCCCATTTTGTGCCATGCTTCCTTTAGCCAAGCTCCGGTTTGGTTTCGTGGGTTCTCCCGTGGGAAAGGCAGCTGGGAATGCTCACCTGGGCAAAACTTTCCACGCGGGATTGTCCTACAAAGGAAGTGATCACCAGTACTGATGGTCTCTCAGTGCCATGCTGCATTCTCAGTGCCATAAGGTTCCCCAGCACTCTGTGGATGTGAATTATTTAAGCCTCGCTGTGGTCCTTGGAGTGCGGGAAGGCGTTGAGCTGAAACTGCCTCTGACAATGGAAAACAGGGATGGGAGAAGAGACGGGAAGAAAAGGGGAGGCTCCAGCTCCGACCATTCATGCTCCCTCTATTTCACACCCTCATCCTTCCAGCTCTGCCTGTTCGCCTGTCACAACAGCCACAGGGAAACGCTGTGAGCGCCGCAGACGCGGTTTTGATCATAATCAGAAACCAGCAGCAGGCAGGACCTGTTGTGCGTCTCCAAGACAATGCGCGGGCTTGGCGAGTGCCACGCATGTCGATGAGGCTGGGGAGCTCCCGGCGGGGCCGAGCAGCAGCCGGAGCCAGCACTGGGCTTACCCGGAGAGAAAGGAGAAGCTGGGGGCAGGCGGGGAGCCGGGGCAGGCTGGCCGAGGGCAGCTTCCCCAGCGCGGGGAGCGGCGGCGGCTGCACACACACACACACACACGCACACACACACAGACAGGCGCACTCGCTGCCACTCGCGCACGCTCAGCCTCCCGGTGCAGCTCCTCGCGGCTCTTTGATTCGCGAGGGAGGAAACCAGACCTCGTAAGGAGCGGCAGAAGCGGCGGCTGTTGGCAAAGATGTGCTGACAAAAATCGGGCGGGGAGAGAGAGAGAGAGATCTCCGATCGGTTTCGCCGCCTGGGCTGGAGCTGCTCCTGGGAGAGGAGCGGCGGAGGAGAGAGAGAGAGGGGAGGATGAGCAGCCCCTCCATCCCCGGGAAGATGGAGGCAAAACCTTTGTTCAACGTGCAGAAGGCTCTGGTGCAGCCCGTGCAGATGTGCATGTTGGATATCCCCCTGAGCGTGCAGGATGACGATGTGAGTAGGGGGCGAGGGAGCCGCCAGCCCGGGGCCGGCTCGGGGACACGGCGGGTGTGCGAGGGGCCCAGAGGTGCCGTGACCCCACCCCGGCACCATCCGGGGGTG
>VZTZ01003479.1:42078-59376 GCA_013400955.1 Drymodes brunneopygia | reverse complement strand
GGGTGGTGAACTTCTGGCAAAGTTGACGATGCCAGGAGCTGGCACCGCCTCCAGACGTGACCGTTTCCTCTCCGAAGCGCCGGATCTTGAGGCAGGCTGTGGCGCTTGCCAAATCCAGGGCACCAAAACGAAAGGAGGGGATTGGCAGGCAGGGAGGGGAAGCTTTCTGTGTGGAATAGGAGGTCGTGCTGTGGCTCGATGCAAAAGGGAGTGTTTGCTGTGCGTGCCTTGCCCTGGAGTGGCTGGTGGGTGTGAAGACCCGGGAGGCAGCTCTGCCCTCACACACCTTGGTGGCTGCCCTGCCTGGTGTCACCGTCCCTGGGCACCGCTCCTGCCCTCTCGCTCTGCTGCAGCTGCAGGGTTTGGTTCACGATGCAAAAATTGGTGTCGATTGCAGCATTTGAGGCAGAGCTTTCCCAATGTGGGTCAGGGGATTCCTGCTCAGGGCTCCCCTTGCCACCTTAATTCTGCCCCTCACAGAAATACACCCCGAATGTGGCTGTGCATGGGGGACCCTGGGATAAAACTACTGGAGAACCCAAAAGCAGGGGCAAGGCTTTTTAGGGCTGGTGGGTGGTGAGCAGTCGGTGTCTCACCTGTGTAAGGGTTTTGGGTGTGATCCAGATGCTGTTAAAATTTGAGGCAAAACTTGCTTTGGTTTTTTGGAGCAGGGAAAGCCCATCCCTTGCTGTGTGTGCTCAGGGCATGTAGTGTCACTGCAGGAGCCTTAAATCTGGATTTTCTCCACGGCCATCAACTGATGTGTCACAATCACTGTTACCTTCTCTTCAGCATTACCTGTGTGTTTAAAGAGGTGAAATGACAGCACAAAAACGAGCCCAGTTCCCTGGGAGGAGGCAGCACTTTCCTGCAGGGCGCTGTGTTGGATCCCGGCAGGGGTGAGGAGCCCCAGCCCAGCATCCCGAGTGACCCTGCAGGGACAGGGGACTTGCAGGGAGATTCCTATTTTTAGAAACACCCCGAGGGGCTTTGCCAGGACCGAGGGTGTTGCTGCACTAATGAGGATAATGAGGATACCTGTGACGGCCACTGCGGAGCTGCTGGGGTGTGCCGGGGGTGGGCAGGTGCCTCCTGCAGCATTCCTGGGAAGGAGGGAGGGTGGGAGGCGGCTGGAGCGGGGGATGAAGCGGGTGAAGCAGTGCCTGGGTGCTTTATTCTCCTTCGGCTCCATTCGCAAGCAGCGGATTTCTGCAGCTTTACGGCAGGCGGTCTCCATTCCTGCTCAGCACTGCGATCTGCTGCTGGATTTCCCTGCGGCCCCTGGCGCAGCGCGGGGGATCCTCAGGGTTTGCCCGGCACAGGTGGAGGCTCCCCTGCTCCCCTCCCTGCGCTGGGCATCGGCTGTGGCCGGGCAGGGGAGTGCCCTGGCCTGGCTCTCTCAGGGACCTCTGCTTGCTCATCGTATTCCTGGCTTTTTGCAGAAAAGAGAAATAATTTTTAAGGGGGCTGTGCAATGTGTTAGCACTAGGGTTTTTTATTTGGTTGGTTGGTTGGGTTTTTAACAATTCCTACCCAGCCCTCTGGAGGCTGCTGGGTGACAGCCAGTCCCAGCAGCTGTGTCATGGTGAGGCACCGACTGGTAACTGGCACATCAGGGTGTCCCCAGCCCTCAGGTCATGGCTGGGGCAGTCGTGCAGGACAGGAGAGGTCAGGGCTTCCCTGTGGAAGCTGGAACTGCCAGGGGGTCACACTGGGACTTGGTCTGCAGCATCCCCGTTGTCACATTTCCCATCCACGCTCCCATCTCCTAGCTCTGGGCCCACGGGTGCTTTCACCCTCTGCGCTGTCGTGCACTGGGCAGAGTGGGATGAAACCCCCAGGATGGCAGTGCAGGAGATGGATCAGTTCCTGCTCTGCCTCTCCATGCTCGTGTGCCCCTGCTCTGAGGCTGTTTCCCATTCCTGGAAAGCGGGGGCACAGCGAACCCCATCGCCGCAAGCTCCGTCTGCTGCAGAGCACAGACTGGTGGGGAAATGCCAGCAGGGAAACCCTGAGCGGCGTTTTAGTCTGTGGGGTGATGGGGAAACTCCTCTTTGAGAGCTGAAATCTCTCCCCAGCCAGGCAGGGTTTGGTGTCTCACACCCACCCGCAGGTCCCTGCTCATCTCCTGCCGTCGCTTCCCCGCTCTGCGTGGGCAGCAGGGAGGGAGCAGTGCTCGCATTTCCCCCTCTATTTCAGGACTTTAATGTCTATTTCAGGCTCATTAATTTCCTTTCTTCTCGGAGACAGCACAAGCAGGTTGGGGAAAGTTTAAGGGCTGCATTACCTGAGGCTCTTCTGCAGGATCCTGTCCAGCAGTGCCTGACACATCTGGGCCATCCCTGTGGGGAGGCCTGGCTTGAAAAATGGGCTTTCCTCCTGCTGCAAATCCACTCACCGAGCACACAGCTGACCTTTTTCAGGCTGGATTCCCAGGGAGATTTTTTTGGCTTCAAAAAGGAGCAAGGCAAAGCCCAGCTTGGGACACCCCACAAAAACACGAACCTCTGGCTCAAGCCTCTTCTCCTAGGGCAGCAACTCTGTTTGGTCTACATCTCATATTCCTGTTTTTCAGGGAAACTGCTCTGCCCCAGCAGTGGCCTGGGTCTCCTTTGGGGGACAATTCACCAGCTGCCAGTGGAGCACTGGAGGTGCCCATGCCCGTGTTCAGTGGGTGACCAGCTGGAAAGGGAACATCGCCCCCAGGTTCCCCTCAGTGTGGTGCTGCAGTCAGGCAGAGGAGGCTCTCATTTCTGCCTCCCTTGATAGCTTCGAAGGGATTCTCAATCCCCCCTTTCATAATTCAGCCACAGCAGTTGCAAAATTGCCCGGGCTGCCTCTTTTGCTGCGATGGGGAGGGATTTCCAAAGCTTTGCTAATTGAAGAGCAGCAGTTTCTATGTCTGGGAGGTGGGGAAATCAATGAGCAGGCTGTTGCAAGTGATACAACGGCTTTTTGTGGCATCTCGGGCAGTTCCCTGACATGATGGAGCTTTGTGGCTCGCTGTTTGTCAGCTTAATTGGCGACATCCCCTCCCTGCCGGTGCGAGCCCGCGGGGCTGGGAGCGCTGGGAGCTGATGTCCGGCGGGGGTGGGATGCTGCTGCCCGCTCCCAGAGCATCCCTCCTGCCTGCTGGGTCGGTCCACCCCTGCTCGGGCATCCCAGGGTGATGTCACGCAGCGGTCACAGCCCTGTGTCGGGATGGAAACCACGGGGAATCCCCCCTTGCTGCGGTGTCCGGGAAATCCTGAGCGGCTCTCCCAGCCCTGCTCTCTCCGAACCGGACACTGAGCGGAGCTCTGCAGAGCGAGAAGAAATCGGGAAAATCTCCTTGTCCCGCATCCTCCGGGGCCTGTCCTGGCCGTCTCCCCATCTTTGCCTTCTTCCTTTCTCCTCTGCGATGTCCTAATAAGTGCACTTGGTCTGACTTCAAAGTGGTTAGCAAATATTTTCCACTCCAGTGAGCTAATTAGTTAAATTACATTTCACATGCTAATTTATTCCTCTAATATTATTTTTTTTCCCCTCAGCATACTGAAATACAGGAGAAGATAAAAGCTCGGTTTGACCTTAGAGCCAGGCTCAGAGGAGCTGGAGATGGGAACAAATGATTAGTTCCCAAGGTTTGCTGTAGCACAGGCTTATTCCCTGCCGCATTTGAGACCTCGTTCGGCGGAATTTTAAGAGTTTCAGCTGCCTGCAACCCGGGCATCCTGGGTGAAACGTTGTCCTCCGGCACACAGAAAGAAAACTTTCAGATTGACTATAATGAGCTACTAATTTCCGGCTTCATTGTTCCTGTCCGCAGCACCGGTATCACCTTGGAGCGCGGCTTAAATAGCTAATTAATCCTTGCGAGACTGAGTGGGAATGGAGTTACTTCCCCCACCGGGACTGGACAGGTTTAACTGGGAGTCAGGCAGGGACAGGGAGATGATGCTGGTGTCGATCGCAGGTCGGAGGTTCGGGGATGGACAGGCTCTAACTCGGAGTCAGGCAGGGACAGGGAATTGCTGCCGGTGTCAATCGCAGGTTGAAGGTGTCGGGGATGGAAAGGCTTTAACTCGGAGTCAGGCAGGGAGAGGGAGCTGATTCCAGTGTCAATCGCAGGTCGGAGGTGTCGGGGATGGAAAGGCTTTAACTCGGAGTCAGGCAGGGACAGGGAATTGCTGCCGGTGTCGATCGCAAGTTGAAGCCGGGATGAGGCGATAGCTGCCAAGGGCCCCGTGGTGAATCAAAGTCTGCCGTGTCTGTGTCAAAGGCTGTTTCTTTTCCACTGCCTGCATATGGTAGATGTTATCGAGAGGGAGGAGCTGAAAATGAGCTCTAGGACCATTTCCTGACCACGGTTACAGTCAAAAACAACAAATCCCTCCATCCCTACTCTTGGCCGAACTCTCCTTTCCCCTCAGGCAAATCTTCGCTTGGTTTCTTTGGAGAAGAGGGGAAACTGTGGAAAAAGACTCCCGGGTTTAATTCTCACCTGCAAGGACAGATATTTGGGAGCATGCTGCAAAATCTTGGGATTTCTGGGAACTGCCCTGGCAAGGCTGAGGGCTGAGCCCACCCCACACCTTTTGTGCACGTACAGCTCTGAATCCATGCAGTGCAGTGGGGTGTCCCAGGAGCTTTTGGGGTGGTGACAATCCCTGTTTCCAGACCTTGGTGAAGCTTCAGAGAGGGAAGGATTGGTGGGATGGCTGAGCCCTTACACTGGTTTAAAAGAGACGGGGAAAAACGTCCCTCGCTGCTGCTGTTTGGGTCACTGGTGCTAAAACATTCAATCTTCACCTGTGCCTGTGTTCCCACACTGAATAAACAGGTGAAACACAGCCCTGGGAGTGCCAGGCCAGTAATACCAGGGTTCCTACAAATAAGCAGGTAGCAGGATGGTGTTGATGCACACAAGAATTGCTGAAGTAGAATGAAAACACAGACCTGTGGAGCCTCAGCCAGCGTCTGACGCAGCTCCCTGGGGTACAGCCTGTCTTGGGGTCATCCTGGCCAAGGGTTGTCATTATTGCTGAGCTCTGTCACCTCTGGGACATGCTCTTTGCAGGTTTTGAGGTGCCAAATGTCTGTGTCTGGCTGTGCAAAGCCACACCAGTGGCTCTGTGGTGGTCACCTCACGTGTGCCGCAGCTCCAGGTGCTCTGCAGGGGCTGGAACTGCCTGACCAACTCTCCCTGCTGCCCTGGTGGAGTTACTGGTGCAATTAAAGCTGTGCTAATTCTCTGTGTATCGTGAGGAAGAAGGATCTGGCGTTTCCAGTAATTGTTCAGTGGATCTATTTTCAATGTATTTTTCTAAGTGACCTGGCTGGGTCTGTGCTTGCGAGAAAATGAGGTAAAATGCCCAGTGCCACATCCTCAGCTGGTGCACATCAGGGTAAACCCACTGATTCTGGTGGCATTGCAACCTGTCTCTAGGTAATAATGTGATGTTCAAGGTGACCTCCTGGAGCATTTCTCTGCTTCTTTGCTCTTCCTCCCCATCCTTCAGCACCAGCTTCTCTGTCTGAAGCTTTGGGGCAATGTGAGAATTTGCTCCCAGTGCAGCTTTTCCTCTGCAGATGTGGATCTCCCGGAGGTTCAGGCTCTGCCTCTTGCACTTTCCCTTTCCCCGGTGAAATGGGATCTCTTCCCTGCGCTTTCAGCTTTCTCTCTCTCTCTCTCTGCTCTCAGTTTCCATCCCGTGGGATGGGCAGAGCCTTTCTGGTGGCTCCGAGGCAGCTGCACAGCCAGGTCCCGGTGCCCGTGTGCTGCTGGCAGGAGCCGGCTCCATCCGTGCCCCCGGGGCTGGGCACCCTGACTCACGGCAGATCGGCCACGGAGCAGCTGCCTCCTGCCACTTTGATTCAATAAGGGCCCGTCAGTGCAATTTGCTGTCATCTGTCACCGCGCTGGGGCTCGGGGCAGCGCCTGCAGGAGCAGCTGCTGCAGGAGCGTGCCGTGAGCGCTGCCAGCGCTGCCCGCTGCCCACGTGTGCTCAAATAAGGCGAATCCAGTTTGCTGGCTGGTTTGGCACAGCACAGGCCGTCAGGGGCAGGCTGCTCGCTGCCTCTTTGGGGCTCTGCCAGAGCACGGGGGCGATTTGCCCCTGGCTGTCCTGCCCTCCCCAAGCGGAGGTCGGAGTTGGAGGTGTGGGTGTTGCCTGCCCGTGGCTCCATCCCCTGCCCTGCACAGCCTCCCATCGCAGACCCTGCAGCGGGGCTGGGGCAGGGACAAGGCTGTCACCGCTCCAGCCACTTCATTTGGAGTGTGACAGCTGCAAACACAGGGGAAGTGAAGGGTTTGCCCCATTCAACCCTCAACGTAACATCAGAGCATGGGTGTAACCCCGGGCATCTCCCGTCCAGGGGCCCCATCCGAGATCACCCTGTGCAATCACCCCGTGTTCCAAGGAGCCCTGAGGCTGTGCAGCAGCCGAGACAGCTCCGAGTGGCAATGCTGAGTGCCTTGAGCCGGGCCCTGCCTGGCCGGGGGTGTGGCTGCCACCACAGAGGCGATGGCACCGCTCCTCGCTGACACGAGCTGTGCCCTTGTGGCCCTCGTGGTGCTGCTGACACCTCCCCCTGTCACACCCAGCCCCTGCACGGCTGCTCCTTGGGCAGCACCGAGCCCGGGGCTGCTGGCTCTGCTCCAAAGCCAACACGTGGCTCTGGAGGATCCCTTGTCCCTCACTGCTGTCCCTGTGCAGGACAGCAGCTTGCTTTTGCTGAGCATTGATGATAGGCTGCACACTGCACCCAGATAGGGCTGGATTTAGCCATGGGAGCTTCAAATAATGCTAAGAAACTACCCCTGTCCTGTAACAGCTTGGTTTGGCCACTGCTGGCTGGTAAATGCTGTTAAGATGCAAGGAGCATCTTTTGTTTCAGTGCAATTGTTTGGGAGGTGGTAAAACACCCCAGGGAGGGGGACAGGCAGATGCAGCTCGGTGTTGGCTCTTTCAGGAACCTTTGGTTGCCCTGTTGTGGTCTCAGCACTGCTGGAGGGATTGAAGGATTGGCCCCATGAGTTGGTTCTCCCCAGCTCCTCCTGCCTGCCCCATCATATGACAGTGGTGCAACAGCACAGGCAGGGCTGGTGGTTCAGCTGGGGCAGAACTTGTGATATTTGGCATTTTTAACTCCAGGCCCCTGGAGTCATGTGTGTGGCATCACTCGTGGTGTCTGGAGAGGGAAGTACAGGGTGCTCCCCAGTGTTGTGGTGCAGAGCTCAGGCTTTGGGGCATCACCTCCACGCAGGTGCTGGTGAAGGCCTGGCTTTAAGAACCTCAGAGATTGTTTGCATCCAAAGTCTGTTTTGTTGATTTTCTTGTGTTATCTCTGTGCAGGCATCTCCTCAGCCCTGTGTCCTCACTCCTCTCCTGGCTTCTCTGGGCTCCTGCCAGGGCTGTCCCTGGGTGTGCTTTTGGCAGCAGGACTGGGGGTCTTTGCTCCCTCTTGACAGCCCAGGAGTGGGGAATCCCCAGCCCCATCCTGCCTTTGTAATCCGGGTGCTCTGAGCTCCCAGAGGACAGCTGGCAGCATCAGGCCCTTCACCTGGAGATATTGAGGAACTTTTTGGGGTGACAAGGCTAGTTTGGGTGTGACAATCCTGGAAGTGTCTGGCTGTGATGTTGGTGCTGTGCTGACCTGACAAGAGGGGGCTTCCTCTCTTACCTTCCAGAAAAGTAGCACCCAAAAATCCCCCTTAATAACCCCTTTCTGCTCATCCTTCTCCCTTTAGGCTCCCGTGTGCGTTGCTCTGAGAGTCTGGGGCTTTTCTTTCATCACAGTGCCCTCCCCAGCACTTCTCCTTCCCCTGCTGCAAACTGAGCTCGGGTCAGAAGCTGCAAGCAGGCGGGGAAGGAGGGGCGATGCCGTTTGTGGCGCCGGAGCCTGGGCTGACCGAGCAGAGCAGCTGGGAGGCGCTTCGGGGGGCTCTGGGGAGCAGAGCTGAGGCCAAGGGAAGCGGGATGGAGGAGCTGCTCCAGCCCCGGCAGTGGGGTCTGGCAGGGTCGTGGTCGTGGCTCGGGGAGCCCCTGACCAGGGGGGTCCCGCCTGGGCAGCCCTGGAGCTGTCTGGAGGCAGGAAATGGAGGCTAATCCCTCCCCACCCTGCTGTGCAGAGCTAGAGGGAATCAAAAGCAGCTGAAAATCCCGGATTTCCCTTTCTGTTTGGCGGGGAGGGATGCGGGAAGCACAAGGGAGGAGACGGGCAAGTTAAGTGGGTGCAGCTCCACCTTTTCCCGACGCCTCTGCACCCACAGGCCCTGGAGGGAACTGGCCCTCCTGACCCTCCTCAGTTATTTGGGGGTCAACTGAAGACCTGGATGCTGCTGAGAGTCCAGCTGGTCGCAGAATGGCACCAGACCCCGTGTGAGACCTGTGACACACTCCCATTCCCAGGGGCCCTCGAGTGCCAGCTGTGCCCTGGGAAGGAGCTCTGTAAAAGGTGACTCTCAGCCAGGGCTGGGGCAAGGAGGGGGAAAGGGAAGCTCCCCAGGGGTTTGGCTGTTGTGAGAGATGACTCAGTGCATGCCCTGGCTGGGTGGCACCGTCTGTGTTACACACCCACGTGTCATGGAAACCCTGACGCTGCTCCGAGCCCGCGTGGCACGGGTGGCATTGGGTAATGAGCCATTGAGATGGGTCTGATCTTCACTGCTGAGCTTAAAAAATCACCCTGCAGTGGTGCTGGAAGCTCAGGAATAAATGGATCAGGTCATGCACTCTGTGCCATGTGAGGCAAAGGTGGGAGAAGCTCCTCAGGGCCTCCCTGCTGCAGAAATTCTGGGTGAGACCCTCGGGGAGCGGCTTGTTCCACTCGCCGTCTGCAAAACCTTGGGTTGTGCTTCCTCACTGCTTTCCCTGCAGTTAGAGGAGCCAGAAAAAGCTTAAAATCTCATTTCCTCCCAAAATCAGGCTAATGCTGTCACGCTGCCCCTCTGCCTGTTCCCTCTCTCCCCAGATGACTCCTGAACCCGCTGACCTGTGGCGCGCAGATCTGGCCGAGGGCTCGCAGATAATTAAGTCTGCGCAGAGATGATGAAATGAGATGGCTGAGAGGAGGAAAAGAATCTTGTGAATGCCCCCAAAACATCTGTAGCATGAGTTCATGTATTATTAGACACCAGCAAATCCACGTGGGAGATGCTTCTTACAAACACTTAACCACAAAAACATTTTCGTTCTCAGTTCGTACATTTTTAGGCACCGAAATCAGCCTCGAGACACAAAAGCATAGGAAGCAACACAAGTAGTTTCAGTGCTCATGGGATAACCTTTTTATTTTAATCAAACCTGAAATTCTTTTGGCACTCAACGTGATTTCCCAGAGCCAGGGCCTGAAGGAAAAACAACATCAATCATAGATTTGATGGCAAAAAGCTGGGAGGGTCAGCAGCTCCGTGGCCGGACTGAGCCGTGGTGTGACTTGGTGGCACTTGATGGATTTGTTGATATTTGTGCCACTGTAACTGAGGGACAAACCTGGCCCTCAGCCACTGGCAGACAGTGTTGTTTGGGAGAGCACTGCTCCTCCATGCCAAAACCCCCAGGACCAAAGGAGTTCTGCTGGCCACGGAGAGAGGCCCTGCAATGACTTCCCCCTCTGGAACAATGCGGAGCGGAAACCTTTCAAAGTGGTAATCACCAAAGGGAAAATCATTTTTTTTTTAAACATCCTTTGTCTGAGTGCCTAACAATACCTGGGAATACTAAAAGACTTTTCCAATTCTTAATTGACTTTTCAGCCATGTCACTGTTTGTTTCATCTCTGCAATTTCAGCCGGCTCGGGGCTGGGCAGTGAAACTTTCCCTTTCCAGCTCTTGCCAGCCCCTTTTCCTGACTCTCACGTGGCCAGCACCGGTAAGTGTGTGCTCAGGCTGTTGCAGCAGAATGTTTTCATGTCCACTCACTGCGTCCCTGCCCAGCCCGTGGTGAATTTGGCCCAAATGACTTGGCAGGGGCCGTGCAGTGTCAGCACCGGGACGCGCTGGCTGCTGCTCCAGCTGCCGGACGTCTCTCCTGCTGCTGCTGCTCCTCCTGCAGCTCCTCTCCCTCATCCCCGCGGCTCTTCCGGGCCCTCTGGCTCCTCTCTTGGCTGCTCACTTTCAATCACATCAGCTCTTCACTCTGCTGGAGCCTGGCTCCAAGGTTTCACTCCTCACTTCAGATCAAGTCAGCTTTCCTGCAGCTTCCCGACGACGCTGCAGTCTGGGTTTTGATTTATGCTTCCCCTGATGTTTGTGTGGTCAAAGGAGATACAGGACCATTGTTGGAACATCCTTTTCATATCCCCTCTTAAGGGGCTTTGTTCCTGTTGAACTGGGTTTCTTATTTTCAGCAATCTCAGTTATTTATTGGTGTTATTAACGTTGTGTGTGTGGAACAGTTTGCTGTTGCTTCGTTTATTCCCATGATCTGGCATTCAGATCTGTTCCACCTTATTCCTACACTGGGATAACTTTGTGCAAATCTGTTTTATTTCCCTACCTGCAGCTCTTCAGCTCAGCTCAGCACCTTGCAGCCTGTCTGGCTCCATTTTTAAGCTGCCCTTTGGAGATAATTTAATCTTGTGCAAGGTATCAACTCCATGTGCTCCTTCCCTGTGCCTTTCCTATGGCATCACTTTTCTCTTGGGCTTCTCAGCAGCTCCGTGGCATCATTCCCTCCCCTACGTGTGTCCAGGCACGTCCCTCCAGCAGCAGGGCACTGAATGGTGCTGTTCAGGTTCAGGGAGCTGAGTCTGAGCGTGCTGGGGTGGTGACACGGCTGCCACCCTGCACCTCTGTCCCCAGGGAGAAGGAGCAGAGCAGGCTCAGAGCACGGCCCCAGGTGCCCGGGGATGCCCTGCAAGTGCTGTCACCTGGGCAGAGGGCAGGGGGGAGCCTCTCCTGGCCTTCCCTAACCCAGGAGAGAGCCAGTGGGAATAAAGCTGGAATAAAGGTGGAATAAAGCCGGAATAAAGCTGGAATAAAACTGGAATAAAACTGGAATAAGGCTGGAATAAAGCTGGAATAAGGCTGGAATAAAGCTGGAATAAAGCCGGAATAAAACTGGAATAAGGCTGGAATAAAGCTGGAATAAAGCTGGAATAAAGCTGGAATAAAGGTGGAATAAAGCTGCCCTCCTGCTCTCCTGGCTGGAGCATGGGATGCACAGGCCAGTCCAAATTCCCCATGGCTGTGTCTGGCACAGGTGGGCTGGCTGTACCTGTCCCTGCAGCAGCCAGGGAGGGCACAGGTGGCAGCAGGGCTGGAGCCTGAGCTGGGATGGGAGCTGAGGAGGAGGAGGAGCTGCTCTGCCAAGCAAAGTTTCTCTGTTTTCCACTGGGATTTCTCCATGGATCGGTTGCCAGAGCCTCTCGTTTCTGGGATTCTCCTTTTACACGATTCAGCTGAACGTGTCATCCTGGCTGCTTGTTGTGGGTGGAAAATTGTTCTGCCTGCCCTTGGATGTGTTTTTGAAAGGTGAGCAGAGCCAGAGCTTTGCTCTGCTCTGTATCCACCCAGGTGGTGGATGTGTGTTTCCAACATAAAATGAAATCTCACTATTTCCTTTAATTTTTCTGGCAGATGAGGACGAATGGCTCGATTTCAGAAATGATTTTCCCTTATCTGCAGGGGCTACACCTATTCCCACCTTTCCCTGCAAATTTTTGTGGCTCCATGACCTTTCCCCTCTTTTCCACCAGTGGTTTTCCTTTCCCTGGCTGTTCTGCAGAGGAGCCAAGCAAGCCAGGATGGAAATTACAACAACGGAGCACCTGGGAGGCTTGAACTCGCCACACGCTGATTGCTAAGCAACAGAGAGAAATGTTTTTCCTGTTTTTCTTTTGGTTGCAAGCACCTTAGGTGGTATTTGTTGAAAGAGCTGACTGAAACATTCTGGCAGAAAGGTGATAGGGAGATAAAAGCTGCCTTTAAAGACAAACAGCCCAAGGAATAATAGTCCTTACCAGAGGAGCTCTGGGGTGTCTGCAGCGTGTCAGGCTGCAGCAGCTTAATGCCTGCTGAACCCTGCACTCCAGGGAGGGAGGAGAGCCACGTGCAAAAAGGGAAAACGCTGCTGCCACCCCGAGCTGCAGCTGCAGCTTCCTCCCGGTGCGGGGTTGGTCCCTAACGAAACTCGCTGGGTGTTCTGTGATCCTCCCGGAGCTTTGGTGCCTGCATCCCCCTGCCAGCAGTGCCCTGTAAAACCCTGTGAGGCTCTGAGTGCTTTTCACACTTCAGGCCCTGCTGTCTTCAGCTTTCTGGGCACATTTTGATATTAACAGTTGTATCTTGCCTCTTATCTTGCTGAGTGTTTTCTTCTCTGCCGCGAAGGAATCCAGGTGCCTGCCCGAAGTGTGCTGTGATCACTTCTTGCTGAGAAAGTGGCTTCATCTCTCCCCACCTCACATGTTGACCTTGCTCTGATGAGTTTTTAGAGGTCAGAAAGCTCGGAAAACAGAGGTTTGTGTTGGTGCTGGCTGGCCTAATGGATGCTCCTCAAATACTTAATGAATTGCCTGGGGAAGAGAAGGTTCTGGGGCAATCTCAGCATCCCAGTGCATAAAGTGGCTTCAAGAGAGCTGGAGAGGGACTTTGGACAAGGGCCTGGAGTGACAGGACAAGGGGCAATGGCTTTAAGATGAAGAAGGGTGGATTTAGATTAGAGATTAGGAAGAAATTTTTCCCTGTGAGGGTGAGGAGGCACCAGCATGGTTTCCCAGAGAAGCTGTGGCTGCCCCTGGATCCCTGGAAGTGTCCAAGGCCAGGTTGGACAGGGCTTGGAGCACCCTGGGGCAGTGGAAGGTGTCCCTGCCCATGGCAGGGGGTGGAACTGGATGATCTTTACAATCCCTTCCAACCCAAACCTGTTGAAATCCAAAAAAACCCAACCCTCCCAAAAATTCTGTGATTCTACTGCGGCCAAGGGGACGGTGTAAGGAGTGGGCTGGAGGAGAAATATTCCTGCAAGCTCTGGAGTCTCCAAGGCTTGTGGGATAATTGCTGAAGCTTCAGGAGCTCGGCAGGAGATGCCGTGGCCCAGCTGTGCACGGGGGCTGCAGGAAATGAAACACAGAATGGCTGGATGGAGAGTTTTAGATCCTGATTGCCCGGGGATTGGCTGTGCTTCCTCTGCTAGGAACTGCCAGTAATTAGGGGCTGGCCTGGCTGTGTTAATGCTCTGTGGGGAGGAGAGCTGTGCTCCTGAATTAACCCAAATCCAGGTCGCTGGCTGCCTATGGGGGCTGTGGGGAGCAGGGGGTGCTGCAGCTGGGGGAGGGCTGCCCCTGGCAGAAGGGGCACAAGGGGCAGGAGAGCCAGAGTTCACAGTGCCTGATCTGTCGGGAAATGGCTCCAAGAAATGCCCAAAACCTGAAGGGAGAGTGATCCAACAGCAGAGAATCTCCTAAAATCCATGCCTGCTGTAAGATGTGCAAGTAGTAGGTGGCTGTCACCTAAAATCTGGTTAAATCAGGGTATTGATCATGTCTGAGAGTGAGAATTGGGTCTGTGAGGGCTGGCTGGGATCTGTTGGTCCCCAAATTTGGGGAGCAGTTGCTGTAATCTGACATCTCTGTGTAGATTGTATGAACGGAGCAGTGACATCGTTTTCCCTAATTTGCTCAAGGTTTTCCCCTCGTCCTGAAATGGAAGAATTTGTACTGGATGGATTATTATTATTATTATTATTCTTTTTATTGTTATTTCTTATAAAAGGACCTTCCAGCTGAGCCTGGGCAGTGAAAACAAAAGCGTTTCCCAATTAAAACCGGAATGCCCCAAAAGTTTTGATCTACCACACAACGCCTGACCTTCAGCTAGCAAATTCCTGTAAATAGGTAGCGCTTTTCCTCCAAAATGCCCCAAAAAACAGCAAGAAAAGGGCTTCCCCAGCTGCACAATAGCAGGAAGTGCTCTGGGCTCCGTGTTGGAGCCCGGCACAGACGCGCCTTGTGAGCTGGTGCCAGGGCTTGGGACAGAGGCCGGATAATGTTGCAACTCCCACAGAAAGCAGGCCGGTTCCCCTCTGAGGCTGCTGCTCTGGGTCCTCACTGGTCCAGCAGGGAAAGTTGGAGGTGTGTGATGCTCCAGAGGGGCTCAGCTGGAGGTGCTGAGGGTGATTCCTGCCTTCCCTGCTCGGGGCTGAGGTCAGCTCTTTGTGGCTCTTGCCGTCGGCCCTGCTGTGCTTGCACTGGGGCTCAAAGAGAACTCGGGTTTGTCCTGGGGGTGGTGGCAGTGCCCTGGGGGTGGTGGCAGTGCCCCCAGAGTGGTGGCAGTGCCCTCGGGGTGGTGGAAGTGCCCTGGGGGTGGTAGCAGTGCCCTTGGAGTGATGGCAATGCCCTGGGGGCAGTGGCAGTGCCCTGGGGGTGGTGGCAGTGCCCTGGAGTGGTGGCAGTGCCCTCGGGGTGGTGGCAGTGCCCTGGGGGCAGTGGCAATGCCCTGGGGTTGGTGGCAGTGCCCTCGGAGTGATGGCAGTGCACTCGGGGTGGTGGCAGTGTCCTCAGAGTGGTGGCAGTGCCCTGGGGGCAGTGGCAATGCCCTGGGGTTGGTGGCAGTGCCCTCGGAGTGATGGCAGTGCACTCGGGGTGGTGGCAGTGTCCTCAGAGTGGTGGCAGTGCCCTGGGGGCAGTGGCAATGCCCTCGGGGTGTGGCACTGTCCTAGGGGCAGTGGCAGTGCCCTGGGGAGGGTGGCAGTGCCCTGGAGTGGTGACAGGAGTGCTGGCACCACGAAGCAGCAGCCCCTGTGGAAGTGTTTGGGAGCTGTGCTTTGGGGTGGGCAGCCTGGCTGGATGGAGAAAAAGCCCCAGAGCAGCCCTGGGCACAGGAACTGGGTCACTGTGAGTTTGGCCCTGTAGGAAACACCCTGGAAAGGCCCACTCAGCAGCAGAGCAGGGAGATGAAAGCAAAGGAGGGCTGGAGGATGGAGCTGAGGGGATGCTCAGACACCACGAGCTGGAGAGAGACAACTCGGGGTCCAGACTGAGCCCAGTTATTAACTGAGGTCTGAATCTGCAGGTCCTGACCACAACAGATGGACCCAGATTGATTCCCAAACCAGAACACTGGCTTAAAGTTTCCAAAAGCCTCTCAGTGTTACCCTCTCCACATTACTGACCCTGCAGGAAAGGCTGGAGGCTGCGGCACAGGAGCAGAATTGGCCGTGTGGGTTTGTATTTATCCAGCCAAGAGCTGATTTCAGAGTGGTGGAAGGACACAAAGTGATGGATTTCCCACAGCACCCAATTCCTGGGCCTGCCAGAGTCGATGGGACATCGACAGATGACATCAAAAAGGCTCAGTGTGTTGTGAAAAGTTTCTTGCTGAGTTTGCCAAGGCCAAATTGAGAGTATATTTTTTTAATGAGTCACTCAAGCATTGGTCGTTTTCTTAAATCCCTGAAGTCACGTGCGTGTCAATTAATGGCATTTTGCAACAATTTCTAGACCTTCAGGAGCGCCTGAGGGGAGAGCTGAGGGTGTGATCCTGCCTGTTCCCTTTCAGCTCTGTGCTTAGAGGCAAATAAGGAGCCCTGAAAATTATTTGTTTTGAATCTCATGATTTTCAAGTGCCTTGCCCCTGACGGCTGAGTGTTTGGGGTTAGCTGCTCAGAGCAAACATCCTGAACTTGGGCTCCTGACCCTGCTTTGAGTGTTTTGCTTTTCAGACCCAGAAGGTTCCCTAGAGAGGAGAAAGGAAACTGACTGGCTATTTTTAAACCCTCGCAGTTGCCTTCCTGCCTTATATTATTTATTATCCATTATCAGAAGCGTTTTTCCCCTGAAACCATCTTTAGTGGTCAACCGAGGGACGGTGAAAATTGCCCATCAAACAGAGCTGCATCTTTCTGCAGAGGTCAGACGAAGCTGGAGGCTCTGGGAGGGCTTTGCCAGCTGAAAATGAGTGGTGCTGTTGTTTGTTGTGTGCACTCGAGCGGTGCCAAGCGATTCCAGGGGTGGGCTGTGATCACTCTGCCCTGAGATTCAAACATGAAGCAAAGCAGAGCCTGCCTCCCAAATATTTCACAGCACAGAGAGGCAACACTGATTTCTGCTGGAAAAACCGTCCCTGCCTCGGATTTTGGCGTGTCTTGAGCAAAGAGGTGCACAGCACTGAGTTTCACAGCACATCTTGCAGTGCCACGTGGTTCCTGCGTGACGTGTCAGTGGGGCTGGGGACACCTGAGCATCACCACATCCTTCTGTGGTGGAGAGAGATCTGGTGACTCACCTGGCACTGCAGGGTGACCTGGGCAGGGATCAGGGCTGGATCTCTGTCCCTGGGCAAGGTTAAAAATATGCATTGCCCCCAAAGGTGTGGGGCTGCCATGGGCAGTGCAAGGCCCTGCTGCTGGGCTGGGTCCCCTTTCCCAGCGTGTCCAGGAAGTCCCCTTTGACCTCTTTGGCTCCAGACAAAGCAGGACAATAGCCCACGTTGTCCTGGCTCATCCTTCTGCCTGGTAAACTTTCCAGTTTGAAGCCTATCACAGCCTGGCAGCTTTTTTAATCCCTTCCTGCCCGGGCAGGAGCTGCTGGTGCCCTGGGCAGAGCTGGACGTGTGAGCTCCATGTGCTCACTGGAAATAAAGCTGCAGGGCTGGAGGGCCCTGGGAGGCCGATGTTATTTCAGCTGCAGAGGGAGCTGAGGCATGAAAGTCCAGGTTTTTTGGTGGTGTCAGCAGCAGCGTCCTGGAGCCTGTGATGCAGTTTCTCAGCAGTGTGTGAGGAGGGAAGGGGAAGAGCAGGGGAGGGCAGGAGCACCGCTGTGCTCAGCGCGGGGGGCTGATGAATGACAAACAGTTTTGCCCGTTTCTCTCTGCCTCTGAAAACAAAATTATGTCGCAGGGGTTCTCTAAAGTGGGATCTGCAGCCCCGCAGTCCCCCAGGCTCGTTTGGCTTTCGCAGAGTCCCTGCTGGGCCGAGAGCAGGTGCCCTGGCCGCTAATCCCCCCTCTGCCCGGCACTGACTCACCGTGGGTCACATCACTGCATCTCCCGGGGGACAGAGCCGGCTGCCCCCGCAGGGCTGTGACCGCGTCACGCCATAAAGCCCAGCTGTGGCCAGCGAGGGGCTGGGCAGTGCCCTGAGCGCTGCTGGTGGGGGCTGAGCTCAGGGCTGAGCTAACTCTCAGATGAAAACACGCGCTGATGATGTTAGTTAGCTCGCAGTTAACACTTCTTCCTTGGCTAGCGGTGTGTGAACCCCAGGTGCTTCACGAGCACCTGGCGGCACACAGATCCTGTCCCAGAGCCGTTGTCACCTGCGTGCCTTTGCTCCCTCCCACCGCAGGTAACACCCCGGTGTTTCCCCCGCCCAGCTGGG
>VZTZ01003479.1:10741-42066 GCA_013400955.1 Drymodes brunneopygia | reverse complement strand
CCGGCGGGCGCGGAGCCTCTGGGGCGGTGTCAGGCTGGAGGTGGCCGGCGAGAGCAGCCCCGTGGTGCTGCACAGCTTCACGCAGCTCGACCCCGATCTGCCGCCGCTGGAGGTGAGTGCGGGGTGCGGGGGATGCGGCGCCGTTGCCGTGCGGGGTTTAGGGGGTGCTGGGCGGGCCCCGGTGCGCACCCCTTGCTGGTTTTGGGGGCTCTGCCTTGCTGGCAGCGTGGATAGGGCTGGCGCGGAGGTTGTGGGCACCCACAGAGGGTTTCGCTGAATTCTTGTACATAGAATCTGAGTGGTTTCGGTTCAAAGGGACCGTAAAGATCGTCCTTCCCCACCCTCTGCGATGGGTAGGGACGCCTTCCACTATCCCAGGCTGCTCCGAGCACCGTCCAGCCTGGCCTGGAACGCTTCCAGGGATGGGGCAGCCACAGCTTCTCTGGGCAACCTGTGCCGGTGCCTCACCACCCTCACAGGGAAGAATTTCTTCCTAGTATCTAATCTAAATCTACCCTCCTTCATCTTAAAGCCATTCCCTCTTGTCCTATCACTCCGTGCCCTTGCAAAAGTCCCTCTCCAGCCTTCTTGTAGGCCCCTTTAGGTACTTCAGGAGTTTCATTTTATTGAAGAAATGGGTGCCCCTGCTTGGCTTTTTTGCTGTGAGTCCCTGTGCCCCAGGGGCTGGCTGGCAGCTGCCAGGCTCTGTTAGGAGAAACCAGATGCTCTCCCTCCAGGCACCCGGGGAAAGGGGCAGATTGTTAAAACTTTGGGCTTTTAATATTTAATTTGAGACTTTGGCTGCGCGAGGCAGGAGCCTGCTCAGATCTGAGCTGCTTGTAAAGGCTTCAGGCTTGTCCAAACCACAAAAGTGTCCTCTGGGAAGGTTACGGGCATTGGGAGGACTTTCCTGGAGGATGCAAAATATTTGTGCTTGTTTGGATCTGACCTCGGGTGGTTCAAAGTCAGGCTGGTCCCAGCGAGGCCCGAGTGCTTTGTTGATGGCAGCTGCATGTGGAGGCACCCGAAATAATCTGAGTCAGAGCTGGGCCTTTTATCTTAGTAATGGATGATCGTCATCGGTGTGGAGTCCCTCTCCAGCCTTGGGAGCAATCGGCGTGTCAGGAGCAGCTCGGCGGGAGGAAGGCTTTGCTGCTCAGAAGCCGCAGCCCTGGCGGCGCAGGGGTTAATACCAGCGAGGGTCAGCAAGTCTGGCTTTGCTGGGATTTGGAGGCAGCTGCAGATGTGCTGCTCTGGATGCTTCCCGCTGGAATGGGGGCGGCGGAGGGGGGGAATCACCGCGAAAGCCTCTTTAGTTGCTGTGCAGATATCCGCTGAGGGCAGCCAGTGTTTCGGGGAGGGCAATGCCTCCTTCTCCCCGTGCCAAACATTCAACCCCACAACCTGGGATGGAAAGTCTTGGTCAGGCACGGGCAGGAAGGGATGAGCTCAGGCTCCGGCTGCACCGCTTCACCTCTGGCCTGGTGGCAGCGGCTCATCAGCTCTGCAGAGAGTTCACGAAAGCTCCATCCAGCTTGTTTTCCCCCCTCTCCCCTCCCTGCTCGTCTCTCCTGGGGGTGGGCGTGCTGACATGGTTTGGAGAACATCATCTGGTTCGTGTTATGCCTGGCAGGAAGTCCAGCCTCGCCGGCCCGCGGCGCTCCGGGAGGCGGAGGGGCCGCGCTTTTGGCAGGGAGAGCAAGAGCTGGGGGAGGGAAAGAGGGGAAAGAGGGGATGCTGCAGCGTGCTGCTCCTCTCAGCCCTGCCTGGCACATGTGAGCCCCAAAGTACCCCGGCTGGAGGAGGCTCTGGAGTTCGGGAGAGGCTTTGGAGCATCTCGGGCGACGCGGCTGCGAGGGAGGAGTGGCGGGGCTGAGAGAGGCTTTGCATGGCCCCCGCTGGCACTGAGCAAACCCCTGAGCGTGGCACGGGCACAGCTGCCAGCCAGACCTCCTCCCGAGCTGTCCTTGCCCACCTTTCTGTCCTGGGCTCTACGTGGGTCTGTGCTGGGGAATGGGCAGAGCACAGTCCCAGCATCTGCTCGCTCAAGCTTCCCTCCTAGTCCTGAACAGATAAATTCCTCCTTTTTTTTTCCTGTTTACAAGTGATGGTGAGAAGATGGGCATCCCTGAGGGGTGCACGGTGACCCCGAGCAGCTTTGGGATGCATGGGGTGCTCAGGGCACCACTGGGGAAAGGAAAAAATGTGTCACTGTTGTGACAACTGTGGTGGCCTGGCGGGGCTGCAATCAGAGCTGCAGATGCTCGCTGAGAGGAGAAGGCAGATTATTCGAATAACACCCCCCAGGGACCATCAGTGCTTTGCTGAGCCCCTGTGACAGTCCCTGGGTCCATGCTGGGACCTCTGTCACCTCTGCCAAAGGGAGCTGTGCTGGGTTTGGCAGAGCTGTGACAGCCCGTGGGTGGACAGTCTGGTCCCACAGGGAGCTGAGGATCCCTGGAAAGCTGCAGGGAATGTGGCTCAGGCTCTGGTCCTCGCTGAGCCCCCGGGGAGGGCAGCAGGGAAGACTTTGCCTGTATCCCACAGCAACGGTATCGACCAGCAGGCATCACTCCGGGGCCTCCTGGCCGTGTGAGCCGTGATTTTAACCACAGGGGATGGCAAATTTAAACTGGCTGTCTCAAGTGGGGGATTGACAGAGCGGCTTTGCAGACCTTTTGCTTTGACCTTTTCAGTTCCAACCCATTCCATATTCAGCACTGAGTGTCAATCCCTCCAGCCCCGCAGGAGCCACAGAGTGAATTTGGTGGCCCTCTTGTTCCTGCTGGCCAGGAATGGCCTGAAACCCCGCTGCAGATGACACAGACTGAAACTTTCATGAAGCTGATGTTGCTGAACTTCCGACAAGGCTGGGCTGACACTTACTTTAAAAAGCCCATGTCCTTGCTATTGTGGCTGTGTTTGTTTTCTGAACAATTAGGAGATTTTCAGTTGCTAAATGCATCCTTGAAAACTTGACTTGCTCAGCCCAGATGTCTCCTAGGTCAGTGCTTGTTCTTTACAGCTGGAAGGGAGGGGCAAAGATATCTCTTAAAAGCCTTTTTCCTTTCCCTTCCTATGGTGCCTTTGGAATAAGATCCTTTTCTCCCAGCCTGTTCTCCTCCCCCCAGGCACAACCTGATATGTCCCTTGCAATTTGCCAGATGAATATCATCTGTTGGTATTTCTTGGATGGGGGACTTACCTTCTGGCTCCCTTCCAGCGAGGTCTGGAGCCTGTGGTGAGGCCTGGAGCAGGCTGGGATGCTGATTCTTGGTGGCTGATGCAGGGTGGGAATAACAGAGGTGGGAGGCATTTTTTTATTATTATTTGTTATGGTTGCAGAGAAGTTGGAGAGAAGCTTCTGAATGTGTTTGTGTGATAATTGTTTTACTCAGAGGCTGCTGTGGCATGTTTCCATGAGGATGGGGATTCCCATACTGGGCTCTCACTGAGGTTTTGGTGGGTTTAGTACCAGACTGGCAGCCCTGGAAACTGAAATCTTTGTTTATTCACAGGCTGAATGGGCAAACCATCCCCTCTGTGCTTCGGCATCACTCAGCTTCAACCCCCATCCCACATCACACAATTGCTCCACTACAGCCTCTTTTTTTATGGCTCTCAGGGTGGCATCACCAGGCAGGGGCAAGTAAATGCACTCTTGGAGTATTTCCCCATTCCCTGTGCCTGGTTTTGGGGTGTGATGAACAAAAGGAGCATCAGGCCAGCTGTGCCTGCAGGGATGGGTCTCATTTAGCCGGCATCCACCACTGTTTGGGATTTGGGGGGCTGGCTGTGCCCACCCCACAGTTAGGGCCAGAGCAGGACCTGTTTTTAGGGCTCCCTGAGTTGGTCTGGCCACAGGAAGGGCTTCACCACCAGCAGCTCCTCCATCTCCCTCCCCAGCTCTAACCAGCCCCTGTGTCCCCCGAAGGGAGTGTAATTGAAGGAGGAAAGAGCTTATTTAGGTCACTCTAGACCACATTTAAAGGATGGGTATGCCCTGCTCACACTTCCTCTGACACCGTTATCTCCAGAGCTGCCTAATGACTGCCTTTCAAACGGACACGCTCCTTCCATTTAAATATATCCTTGCAGCAGGGCTGTCTCAGTTCTCAAATATTTCTTCATCTCCCACGGACTCAGCAAGAGGGGGGGAAAAATGTGGTTGCTAAGGAGCAGGATTTGGATACAAAGCTGGCTGAGCTGCTGGCGGGGGGCCCGGGGGGCTCCAGCACAGCTCGTGGCCAGTCAGGGTTTGTGCAGTGCTGCAGTGGGACGGCACCTGCGGGGTCTGAGTGAGGAGGATCAGGCTTGAAACATCCCTTGGGCCTTGGGGAGAAAGAGTTGAGTTGTGGGACTCACTCCTTTTACAGGTTAAAGTGTTCATCCCGTGCTGTTGTGTGGGTTAGATCCCACAGCAGCATCCATGGCTGGTCCCAAATGTGTGCCTGTCATTCCAGGGGTCTGTGGGATCTGCTTTCTGCAGAGAGAAGCATCTGTAGGCTGAAGGGTGATGCTGGCAGAGGGGTTTGGTGCCCAGGAAAAAGCATCACGCTGAAATTGTGTGGCAGCCTGTGGCTGGGGCATTCCTGGGAACAGCAGCAGGGGAAGGACTGGGATGTTTGGACACTCCCGTTATCAGTTTGTGTCACTGCCCAGGTGGGGACTCATCTGCACGTCACAGCAGCCCCAGCCCTCCCGGCTCACGCAGCCCCAAGAACGATAGGTTTGGACTTTGCCCCTGAGCCATTAGGGAAAGGGAGCGCTGAGCCCGGGGCGTGTCATCTAATCCCAGTAATTCCAGTAATCCCAGTAATCGCAGTAATCGCAGCCGCCCCTCGGGCTGGCGGGTTGGCCGCCTGAAGGGAGTCACGAGGAGGGGGTCGGAGCAGGGGCAGAGCTGCAGGGGCTGCTCTGGGCCCTCGGGTTAAGCACGGGGGGGTTTGCAGAAGGGTTTTTGTTCCTTTAACACTTGGGACAGCTCTGCCAGAGGTGTCAGGAAAGTCCTTTCCCAGCTCTCAGTTTGTGTTGGCGTGGGCTGTGCCGAGCAAACGCTGCTCTCCTCCGGAGGTGACTCTGCAGCACCGTCCCTCTCAAAGCTCCGTCCCTCTCACCTGCTTTGGGTTTGTTTTTGTGATGTTATTATGCAAATCACCTCCCCGGTTTTCGGTTACGCTCCCGGGGCCGTGCTGGCGCGGCTTCTTGTAGGGCAGCACTTTTACATTAGATAATGCCGGGTTCCCTCCACCTGGGGGTCAGGAGTTCTGTGACAGCTGAATGTCAGTGCAGATTAAGCACAGGCAGAGGCTCCTGGCGTGGCCCGTTCGCCTCGGCTGGCTCCACAGCGGTTTGTTTTCATTACACCGTTGGTATTTGGATGAGCTCTGCTGTCAGAAACATGCCGGGACGGGAAAGGGCATCTTCCCTCCGCACGTGGGGCCGGTGGGAGCAGCTGCCCGGGGAGTCCCGGGCTCAGCAGGGGCAGGATGGGGATGGCTCTGGCTGCCGGGCACCAGCCGAGCCCTCGGAGCTGATGGGAGGGAAAAAGAGTTGGTCGAACTTGCAAACAGAGCAGATTGGAGAGGAAACTCATCGGAGACAACTTCATCTGGAATGCTGAGGAATTATTTTTAGAGCGGCTTTGCTGTCTGCTAACCACACTCCAGCAGCTGAACCGAGGGCTTGTGTGGAAACCTGCTTTGCAAAGGGCTGGCCACTCGTCTTACCAGAGCTTCTTTTCATGTGATGGAGCAAAACCACGCACCCTTTCCCTGCTCTTTGCAGTGGTTGGGTCTCCATGGAGACTCTCAAGCCGAGAGCCTGCCCCAGGCTCCTGCTCCAGCCTGAGTGTGTTTGTGAAATGATGTGTTTGCTTTGGGTTCACCTCTAGGAGTTGGAACTGACTTCAGGAAGCCGGGGTTTAGCCAAGCTGGGCATAGCAAAGTGCTTTGCCTGGGACTGGCAGGGGCAAAGCTCAGCTGTGGGAAGTCAATAAGGAATGCTGAAGCACCGCCTTCATGTGGTGGAGGGGGTTCAGGACCTCACCTTCCAGTTTAGGCTGAAACCCTGGGGGATTTTGCTCAGACACCTGTGTGAAAGGCTCAGCTGGTGGCCTGCTGCTGGCAAGGTCTGGCTCCGTGCCCTGGAGCAGCAGCAGAGCCTGGTGAGCTGGGGGATGTGAGCTGGGGCTGATGGTGTCACCCCCAACCCTCCCACGCTGTGACCCCAACAATCACTGCAGACTGCCCGGGGCAAGGCCAACACCCAGGTGGATTTGTCACCTTAAAGCAGCCCAGCTTTCCTCCAAACGCTGCTATTTGTTTGCTTTTGGTTCTGTTGTCAGTGGCTCTTTGGTGGCAGCTGCAGTTCTGCCGATGGGAGCCCCGTGCTGAGCGCTGCGTTGGCGGGGCCCGTCGCTGGTGGCAGTCACTGGGATTACTGGATTTCGAGACAATGTGGTTTACTCGATTCAGTCCCGGTTGCAACAGTGAGAACTGGCACGGAGATGGGACAGGCCTGGCTGGTTCTTGCCTGGCAGTGCTGGGGGTGACTCAGAGCATTGCTATGGCTCACACCAGTGTCACAACAAACCCTTGTTCCCCGAGGTGCTTCTTGGGGGATGGGGGGGGGGTATTCCACAAACCCCATCTCTCCCAGCCCTCGTTCCCGTGGAGTTTGGTGTGTTCCTCAGCAAAACTCAGCTCTGGGAGGATGGGGCTGTTTGAGGCTTGGCCAGTTTTAGTCCAGGGAACATCAAAGGAAAGGAGTCAGGGAAGGAAGGTGGGCACCTCTACCCTGGTCACATTGATGCTGCCCCATGGTCACTGTGCATTTCAGCTTTTTGGGCATCCCAGGGTGTTCCCCCAAAATAATTTCATTAAAAGGGAGCTGCAGGTGTGCTCACCTGTAGCTGGCAATCCCCGGGGAGGAAGGGGCAGGATGGCAGGGACAGATTGCTCGGGGTGGGGACGTGCCTGTACTGGCTCACCGAGGTGCCATGGCCAGGAGGAACGGGCACCTGTGTGGGGTTTGAGCTGCTCCGACACGGTCCGAGGCCAAACCCGCACCTGCAGTGCAGGGCTGAGGGTCTGGGGAGGGAATTCATCCCCCCTGCCCGGGCACCCTCGTTCCTTGTGCCCAGGACCTGGCACACACAGCGCTCAGGGCAGGACCCGGGGCCAAACCTCGCTGCTGAGGCTCCCGGTGTGTTCAGACACTTGGCAACAGCTGGATTTTTATCCTTTTCCAGTTGTTTTCTCCCCAAAGGTGCCAGTTAATCGTAAAATCTCATTTGCTTCAACTGTGGAAATCACCCGGAGCTGGCAGAGCATCCCGATTTCACCCCCCGCAGGTGTCGGCTTGTTGACACCTGCTCGTGTAGCACCTCCTGCCTCGTTGACACCTATTTAAGTAACGCTCCCGAGGTGAGATTTTGTTGATTACAAAGCAGAAGCGCTCTCTCTTCCCTCTTCCACCTTCCCACGGGCGCCGCGGGGAGGGGAACGAGTAGCGGGATGCCCTGCGAGGGAAGAATCTCTGCGGAGCGGAGGGGATGGCCTGAAACCCGCAGCTGGGATGTGCTGGGACACGCTGGGGCTGCGGGTGTCAGGAGGAGGCTGGGACGAGCCGGGCCGGCCCCGGGAAGCACAAACCAGCAGCAAACGGAGGAGCCGCGCGTCATCCCGACCGGGGTGGGAGCTGGGCGCGGGGGGCACGACCGGAGAACAAAGCCCCGCATTTATTCCTGCCGTCCTTTCACCACCGTCAGCCCTTCTCTGCCTCTCTGCGCTGGATTGTTCCTGCATTTTCTCTGCTTCAGCTGTTTACTGGGTCACCCTGGTGCAGACACGCACACAAAGAGCGAGCCCCGGCCGAGCCTGTCCCTGTGCCACCGGCGCTGCAGCCCTGGCGGCACAGTGGTGCCATTGATCGGCCTGGCAGAGCGTGCCCGGGGCCAGGCTGGGCTGGGGGCATCCTCCTCTGCACGGGCTGTGCCATGGCATCTTAAAAGAGGAGGCCCCAAAAAAGGTCCGGGCTCGTCAGCTTTGCCCGCGTTCAGTCACCGCGGGTTTGGTGCAGGGCATGTCAGTGACGTGAGGCAGAGTAAACACAGGGGTGGACGCGTTTATTTCACGAGGGTTTATTTGGGTTCGGCTTATCTAAGCTAAGGATGTGTCTCAGCTAAGTCGAAATTAATCTTGTTCAAATGGAAACGGAGGAGGCAGTTTCTGTCAGCCAGAGTGTGGCCAGGCAGGGCTGTGGCTTTTGAACAGACCCCAGCCTGGCCACCCCAATTTGTGCACCTCCAAAATTCCAGGGAGATGGGACTTTGCTGTCTTTTCCCCTCTGCAAGCTGCAGCAGCTGAGACATTTACATTTACAGCTTAACCAGGCTGCTTGGGAATGGTGTGTGGTGAAACTCTGGGAATGTCAGTGTGGGCCCAGTGGGATGGGCCAGAACGGCCAGGGGGGCTCAAAGCCTCCTCCTGGGGCTGGGCTGCTGTTGGACACCTGGCAGTTGTGATCTTTGCTTTGCCCTTGCTTGTGCCCAGGTGAGCACTTCATTCATGCAGGACATGGACATGCCAGGGCAAGGGGCAGGTTTGACAAAAGGAGCTGATTTTATTGCAGCTGATACTTCTTAAAGCTAATTTTTTGGCTGTCTGGGTTGGCACACAGGCTGAGAGCTGGAGAATATTCAAGGTTTTGTGTCTCTGGAAATTTGTAAAGGCTTTTGTGAAGATGAGGTCACTTGCAGGTGCTGATCCAAGCAGTGCCCTGGAGCTGCCACAAGGAACAGGTCTGTGTGTCCTGATGAACATGTTCACCAGGAATTGACGTTTGAGGTGTGACCATTCCAATCAGTTCCAAGGAACATCAGCTCCAAGTGCCAAGGTCATCTCCATCCCTTTCCCAATACACCTGGCAGTTCTTGCTGCAGCAGAAATAACACTTTTGGGGCACCAGGGCCCTGTTTCAGAGGTGGAATTTCTAGAGTAGCATTAGGTCAGGTAGGCTGGAGCTTATCAGGACACCCCTCATGTTTTAATTCACATTTGAACAAGGCACTAGGGACCTGTCATATTGCATGTGACTTCCAGGTGCTACTGTACACCCAGAAAAAAAAAAAATCAATTTTTGAACTTGTTTCAGTTACCTTTTTGTGCAGATTTTTCTGTTCCACCTCAGTAAAATGCAAACCTGAGCTGAAGTGACCTGGGATGAGACGCTCGATCTTTATTTAACCTCGCAGAGCAGTATCTGCATTAATTTTTCAAACACCGTTTTTCAGCAGCCGTGTCATTCTGGTTTCACTTCCAGTAATGCCCCGAGGGCTGTGGTGAGTCGGTGGAGGTTCCATTGCTCTGTGAGCGAGGGCTGTGTCTCTCTGCTCTGAGCAGGGCTGCTGCTGGGGCCATCACGAGCACAGGGCTCAGGGCTGTGGAGCAAGAGCCAGATCTGCTGTGTCGGCGGGATCTTTTTTTTCCATTGACTTAGAGAGGAAGCAAAACCTGCTGCACTCAGTTTTCTCTGAACTGCCTGTGAGGGGAGCCCATCCCAGCATGTCCCCAGGGTGTCCTGCTTGGGTGGTGGTCATCCCTGCTCCTCCTGGGTGTTGGAAACACAAGGTTTGCAGTTAATCAGTCATCCCTGTTGTGGCTGGAGTTTGCTTTTTTCCTGCGGAGTCCCCCTAGCAAGGCTGATCCCCCAGCACCTGCATCCCCCTGACCCAGGGTTCTGATCCTACCCCTTGTGTGTGGAGTGGACACGCAGAGTCTTTGATTTCCAAACCACAAAAAGAGTGAAAGAAGTTCTCTTCAGGTGGAAAGGCTCTTTAGTTTTCTCTAAAAGCAAGCCAGCAGCAAATGGGGGAGGAATCCTGTGTATCTGCTCTGTCTCGTTCCTGGGCCCGGGTGCTGAGCTCCTAATCCTTGCTCCAGCCACTGACTCACTGCCTGCGAGTCACAAGATGCCTTTGTAACTGAGCTGCCAGCTTCCCTTCTCCCTGAGCTGCCAGAGTGGAGAAAGCTGCCTCTGGATTCTCTCTGCAACCCCTCTGGTCACAGACACAGGATCAGAGCTGCTGTCGGTCTCAGAACCCACCAAGCCCGAGGGGGGAGGTGTGAGGTCCCCACAAGAGGCAGATATGGGGTGATGTGGCTTCTCTCTCTGCCCCATCCTGGAGCTGGGTGATGCACTGGCTCCAGGGCTCTTCCCCTGGGGCACAGCTTTCCATGCTGAAACACCTGGAGCAGAGTGTCAGGAAAACCCACAGCTGATGGGGAAAGAACAGGCCCTCAGCTGTTGCCACTGGCCTGATGTCCTGGCAAAACCACCCCTTTTTCATGGTGGGTTTAAGTTTAGCTTCTGGCCCTTTTTCTGTTCTTTTCCTGTTTCCCCTTTTGTTGCTGTGTTTTAATGGGCTGTTGGAACCGGTCCTGGTTTGAGGCAGCTCGGGGCAGGCAGGAAGGAAGGCAGAGAGTGTTGAAAACCCAAAGGAATCGTGGTCTCTCTGCTGAACATCTCTGCATGGGGAGCAGGGGCTGTGACAGGGGACTGAGCTCCATCAGCAGGGACAGGAACACTCAGGGGCAGAGGACACAGTGGGAGATCACCTTGTCCAGCTGGAGAGAACCACCCCAGTGCCACCATGGCCCTCCCTGGGATGGTGTTTGGGTGCAAAAGTGCTCCTGCCTGAGTGGGGCTGCTGCTCCAAAGGACATGCCGTGAGTCAGCAGCGTGGGCACCTTTCCTTCCCCTGAAAATGGGATGTTTGTCAGCTTCCTCACCACTTTAGGGGGTAGTCCTTGTGGCCTTCCTGAGCACAGCCAGGGGAAGGAAGCTGCTGTGAGTGCCAGGAATGGATGATCCCTCGAGGCAGAGCCGTGGGGGAAGAGGCACCACAGGGCTTTTTGCCTGGAAGTCCCCGTGAGGAAGAGCGCAGTGCTGCGTGTGCTCATTCGGGATGTGTGGGACAGAGGCTGCTTCTGCTTTGTGGTCTTTATCTTCGCTTCACAGAGCTGAGCTTGTTTTCCTTTCACTACCCGGGGGTGACTTTTTTCCCATTTCCTTTTACATAACGTCCTACACTCGGGTTTGCATAAGAGGCCCCAGAGTTGCTGCTGTTCGGGGGTTCAGGGTTTGCTCCTGAGGCTGAAATGAAAGTGAGCTCGGGGTTGGTGGCAGCCGTGGGGGACAGGGAGGGGCTGTGCTGGAGCCGGTTTATTTCCTCTCCAGAAAGGCCCATTTCCCGTTGCTGGTGGGAAGGGATTATTCTGAGAAAGGGCTGGGGATTGTGAAGTCCAAACTCCCACTTGCTGTTTCTGGCTTTTTACCACCTTTCATCGAGCTCCTCTGAGCTTGTGCAAGTGCGGAGCTTCGATGGGAAACTCCTGGTGACGTCTCCGAGGCTCAGCTCTGCCTTTTCTTGTCTCGTTAGCCAGTGAGACTGTTAATTCCCAACAGGCACACATTCCAGGCTTCCCATGGGCAGGGTGAGTGTCTGCTCCTCTCTCGTGGCTGGTAGCAGCAGCCCCTTTGAAATCTCAGTGCAGAAATTCTCTTGGTGCTGTGCTGTACCTGTCTTTGTGTAGCTCGGCTGAAAGGGAGCAGAGTAACATGAATATCTTGATTATTAAACCAGCTGTGGTCCGGAGAGCATCAGCAAAAGCACTTTAAGCAGTTGTGCCTCTTCCACGTATGCTGAAATGAATACCTTTTTCCACTAACAGCTCATTATTTTTGTGCCTTTGGAGGCCAGTGCTCTAACCCAGGGCACGCGGGACCAGAGCTCTTAAGACCTGGTAATTGTTGGGTAATTGTCTGTGTGTAACTGTGGGGATGCTGCCCTGCTCACGCTTAATCCTGCACTTTGCTCCTGTCTTACTAAAACCACCTTTGTGTCTGATCCCAAGCACTTTCCAAAACGCAGAGCCCGAGCCAATGTTTTGCTTTGCTGTTTGGCTTTTGCCTTTTCCCCTCCCTTTCATCCATCAGGAAGAGCCAAAGGCAGAGTCCCTGCTGCTGATGCTGCTGCTGCTCTCTGCCTGGCTCTGAGGGTCCCTCACACCCTTCCTCCAGGCTCACGAGCCTTGGCTGCATCTTGGAGCTCCTTATTAATCCTCTGAGTGAAGACGTGGGGTTTGACAGCGCGCCAAGTACAAGAACATTCACCAGAGAGCAGGAGCAGGAGGGTTTGTTGCACGGAGCAGGAATTCCTCCCTGGTGTAGTCACAAAAGCTTTGAAGCATCAGTGGGAGCTCCAGGGCTGGCTGCAGTTGGAAGAGGCAGTCCCCAGGCCCAGGGCAGCCATCTGGTGCAGACCTCCTGTTTCATATTTCAGGGGATGAACTCCTGCAGAGTTCACTCACGGCTGCTTCTGCAAAAGCCTCTGCTCTGCACAACTGGGCAGAGTTAAACATGTGGCTTTTCCTTGTGCCCCTCCAGCCAGAGGCCTTTTTTCCTGCTGTGTGGAGAGGACCAGGATTGCACAGTGAGCTGGAGAAATCAAATCAAACCCTTATTTTTCTGTGTCTTCCCTTTTCTTGGTGCCCATCTTGAAATGTGTTGGATCTCACTTTCTGGGTTGCTGGGTCCTGTAGGAGCTCGGTGGAAGGTGCAGATGCCATAAGCATCAAATCTTGCTGCAGATGTTTAAAGCACTGCCTGGGCTTGTTGGATTCATCCCTTGTGCCAACAGAAGGGACTGTTCTTCACCTGTGTCTGACCCTCAGGCTGAGGTGGAGGAGGGTTTGTGTGCTGGCTGAGCCTGACTCATGTTCCCTTCTTCTGAGGGGCAGAGAATTGCAGCAGATGTGCAGGGCAGGCAGTGGGGAGCAGTGCCTGCTGCAATATTTACCAGCACTCTTGTGTCTCTTTAGAGACCATTTTGAAGGTGTTTAGCTTTGGTTGGCTTGCTGGAAATCCTGGTGGGAGTGCAGGATTCTGGATGGCCAGCAGGCCAAGGTTCTGAGTCTGTCCCAGCCTCATCTGCAAGGGGAGAAATCCGTGCTTGGTGCAGGTGTTGGAGCGAGACTCCCCCAGCTCCGTCCTGCCGCTGCTTTTTTGCTTGGTTGGTTTTTAACCAATGCGGGCAGAATGCACAATCAACATCTCGGAGGAGCAGCCGTAGGGAAGAGGAAGCTCACACGGAATATAAATAGCCAAATTTTAGAATGTCCCAGTGTAGCTGCTACTCCTGGCTCTTGGCAGGAGCCTGCAGACCGCTGGGAAGACGCGGCCTCCGTGTGTGGTTTGCGAAGGGGGAACTTTGGGGGCATAGCACACGAGTCAGCAGGACAAAAAAAAAAAAATGTCAGATTCATTCATTGTCTTGGAGATGGGAAGGAAACGAAATTTGCTTTTACGTGCATCAGAATGGGCTGTACCCATCCCCTGCACGTGACACGAAGTGCGGAGTGAAAACCCTGCACGGCTGTGGCAATACTTTCCACTGGAGTTGCACAGCAGCTGCCAATGATTCATGGGTTGATCCTGAGATGGTTTTTTCCTCCCATATGATTTAATTTATGAATTTAATTGCATGTCAGCAAGCATCTGATTTTTCCCTGGTATTTTCGTCTGGGGTTTACAACTGCCCAGCCAAATCTCTTTTCTGAGCTGGACTGTGCAGGGCTCTGGTCCTGCTGGACCCAGAGCTCTCCTCTCAGCTTAGATGGGAGGTACACAGGGGTAGGGCTGATGTGCAGGTTGTGTGATGAAGGTTGGGAAAGAGCCCAGAACAAATTGAGAAGCGTTTCCATGGCTTTTCTTTCTTTTTTGTTGGGAACAGCATCTAAAGGTGGAAGAAAGACAACTTGGCCAACTTGGTTAGGTGCTGTCACTGTAGATGGTTGATCCAGAGTGGACACAAAGCTTTAGCTGTGCTGGCAGCCCTCTCCCAAGGTTGTGCCAGTCCCCAGGGCAGTGTACTTGAACATAAATTTGTGTCATAATTTATCCCAGAGCTCACAACAAGAAAGGAGGGTGCCAGGAAGGATGTCTGGTGTCTGCTGCCTCGTGTGAGTGCTCTCAGGGTTGGTCTGGAAGCCAGTGAGCCTTGGGAAAGGCTCCTGATGTTCCCAGCAGAGCCTGACAACTCCTTGAACTTCAGCAAACCAAACCTCTCCATAGTCTGGCATGAAGTGAGAAAAGCAGGTTCAGCAGAAAGTGAAAAAGTCAGTAACCCTGCCCAGGGGGATTCTCTGCCCTCATTCATTACAACCGTGAATGAGAGGCTTTTTCAAGCTTCCCATCAGTCTCTGAGCTGGATGTGCTTCCCTGCCTTGATTCCTTGTGATTACCAAGCCCGTGGCTCGAGCAGGGTGTGATACCAGAGCAGTGACCACTGCTGGGGTGGTGCTGATAAAGGAGGGTGCTTAAAGAGCATTTGGATGCAGTTGGATCCATCAGCTTAGGGTCGAGTTCTGCTCCTGTCTGAGGTGTGCAGCCTCCTCTGAGCCTGGGCCCTGGGTGTGGCTGTCCCCACGTTCACAGGGGACAGTTTGGAGGAGGATTTTTTGCAGGGAAGCAGCATCTCCTGGGTTGCTCCACAGCAGTTTCTCCCTCAGTGAGCCCTGTGATGTTGTCAGTGCTCAGGGCTCTTTGAGAGGCAGTTGCAGGGAAAGCTGTGGGCTGGCTCTGGCAGGAGAGGTTTGTCCCCACACCCCTGTGTCCCAGGGCTGGTCACCTCCCCCTCTAACCAGCTTACTGCTGCTGGGCATTTTCCCCATCTGCTGAGCTGTGGGTTTTGGTGTGTGTTTGTCCATGCCCTGCCATTTGGCGAGGGGGATGGAGGGTGGGGGAGATCCCTGCAGTGTTTAAAAGGATCTGGATAAATCTTCTTAAGGGAGGCACTGACTCAGCAGAGCATGGTTAGGGGGGAGGAGGAGGAGGAGGGAACCAAATTGTCCTTGTGGGGCTGGAGCTGCTGCTGAGCCCGTGCTGTTATGTGGTGCTGGGGGAGGCGTGTGCCTGGGGACCTGCCCTGAGAGGCATCATCCCTTCCTTCACCAAATTTTTGGTGCTCTCCATCCTCCAGAGCAGAAGTGGGAGCCTCATGGCTGGGTCACCCAGAGGTGCCTGTCCCCTGTGCCCAGACCTGTCCTGGCTGTGCCTGGTGCAGATCCCTGGGATTTCCCTCCAGCTTTGAGCTTTGGATTTCTGCCTCGTGCCACGGCCAGCGCTGCCAGAGTTGGTAGGAGGCTTGGTTTGACAGTTATTATTTATTAGGGAAGTGCACTGAATGCTTTGTTCCTGCAGGGACAGATTTCTGAGGCTCAGACCAGGAGCCAATGTCACCTCGTGGGAAAGGCAGAGGCTTGGGAGGGGAGCAGCCAGGGCTGGGCACTGGGCTGTGCTGTCACTGTCCCTTTGCCTGCCTTGTGAGGGGTCCTGGCATAGCCTGGCTTTGCTGAAGGGCTGAGACATGGAGCCAGGGGACACGGGGCACACCAAGAGCAGCTTCCCAAAGCCCTGGCTGCCCTGTGGGCAGGCTCAGCTGGCCAGACACACTGGTGTCACCTGGTTTGCATTTCTGAGCGGGTGAGGGAGACTCACTGCCAGCCAGCTGCTGCATTTGGCTGGCTGGGCTCCCTCGGAGGAGCCACAAAAGCATCTCTGCCACGCTTTGCTCCCCTTATCTCATGGTGTATCTTGCCTTTGCATGCAGAGCTCCACGCAGGAGATCGGAGAAGAGCTGGAGGACGGTGTGATCTACAGCATTTCCCTCCGCAAAGTGCAGCTCCACCACACGGCCAACAAAGGGCAGCGCTGGCTGGGGGTAAGCTGGGGGCTCCTCCTGCCACAGGGGAGGTGTCAGATGTTTCCCTGCCACGGGAATCATGCATTTATTTGGGAGCAGGGAGTGGGAGCACCTGTTGTCACTGCTGCATGGGAAGTGGCACAGGGGGAACAATCTGCAGCCCCATTTTGAAAAATAGGGCAGCTCCGATTTGTTATCTAAATTCTGGCAACCTCCAGGCCTTTCCTGGGGTTTCCCAAGTGCTCAGTTCTTCTCACCTGGGTTGCTGAGTTCTTCTCAGCTTTTCTTTCCCAATTAGGAGAAGCCCCAGGAGCTGTTGGGGTCCCAGCCTAGAGCTGGACTTGTGAAGCTGCTGGGAGCACTTTGCACTCAATGGTGCCTGTGTTCACCCAGCCCACTGAATTCTGCTCCTGTCCTGGCAGTTTGAGAATGAGTCAGCCCTAAACCTCTACGAGACGTGCAAGGTGCGGACAATAAAAGCCGGGACCTTGGAGAAGCTGGTGGAGTACCTGGTGTCAGCCTTCAAGGGCAATGATTCCACCTATGTCACCATCTTCCTGTGCACCTACCGGGCCTTCGCCACCACCAAGCAAGTGCTGGACCTGCTGCTTAACAGGTGAGGTTGCCCTGAGCCCCAAAACACAGCTGGGGGTGGCCAGGAAAGCCCCAGGATCTTCTGCTGCAATGCCTTGGAGGTCTGGTGGCTTCTCCCAGCTCCATCAGTGTGAGGGTTTTGGGACAGGGCAGGGAGGACACAACCTCCTGGAAAGCTGGAGCTCTTCCAGTGTGGCAGAAGGAGGGGAGCAGGTTCATCCTGACCCCTTGGCAGAGCAGGGGGTGACGCGGAGGGAGGAGAGGCTGCTCTGAGAGTGCAGGGTGCTCACTGCCTCCTCTCTGCCCCACCAGGTATGGCAAACTCCACGTGCAGGCGAACGGGGATCACACCAGGCACACTGTGGACGAGAGGATGGAGCTGAAGAAGTGAGTGTGGCTGTGCTGTGGTGCCTCTGGTGGCAGCTCTTTGGGAGGGATGTGCTGTCGCAGCGCTGCTCCTGAGCTCGTGGAGGTGCACATGAGTCTCACCTGATTCTCTTTGTCTGTGTTCTCCCCCTTCCTGCAGCACCATCTCCTCCATCCTGGGGGCCTGGCTGGACCAGTACTCGGAGGATTTCCGCAAGCCCCCCGACTACTCCTGCCTCAAGCAGCTCATCTCCTACGTGCGCCACAACATCCCCGGCTCCGACCTGGAGCGCCGTGCCCGCATCCTGCTGGCCCAGTTCCAGCAGCAAGAGCAGAGCGAGGCCGAGGCAGAAGGTGGGGTTCTCCCCCAACTTGTGGGGGTCATCTGGGGCCACAGGTGGAGGGATGCTGCTGGGTGGCATCGAGGGTCTCCAAAATTTAAGCCATAAACCCTGTTTACATGGAGGTACACCGAGAAGCTAATCCAGCTGCAGCAGGAGTGGGATTTCTAAGTGGATTAGCTAATCTGCCTTTAATCCTCTGTGGACACTTGCACCCAGGTTTAAATAGACTATCCTTTTATCTGAGCCTCGTTGCTGGAGGTGTGAAGCCAGATGGGAATTAGGAGCCTAGGAGGTGGGGTGGGGGTGTCTGCAGGGGGCTGGCATGGGTTGGTGTGGGCACTGCAGTGCTCAGCTTCACCCTTGTCTCCTGCAGCTGTGGACCATGGCAGCTGCACCTTCCAGCTGGTGGAGGAGAACGGGCTTGGGGATGGGAAGCCAGATTTCCTCTCCTTCTCCCCAGAGATGGTGGCAGAACAGTTCACACTGATGGATGCTGTGAGTAGTCACCCCCAGCTGGGCCAGTAGTGCTCTGGGCTCTTCCCATCCCTTTTCCCTCCTGGCCTGTTCTCTCCCCAGAGAACCCAAAATAGACCCATCTCCATCCCTTTATCTTCCAGGAGCTGTTCAAGAAAGTGGTGCCTTACCACTGCCTGGGCTGCATCTGGTCCCAACGGGACAAGAAGGGCAAAGAGCACCTGGCCCCCACCATCCGTGCCACAGTCTCCCAGTTCAACAGTGTGGCCAACTGTGTCATCGCCACCTGTCTTGGGGACAGGTCCCTGAAGCCACAGCAGAGGGCCAAGGTGGTGGAGCGGTGGATCGAAGTGGCTCGGGTAGGACAGCTCACCTCCCACCTCCACCCAAGGGGATGAGCTTCTGCCATGCTGGAATCCCAGCAGACCCTCCAGCTTTTTTTAACCCGAGCCCTGTCATCTCCTCATCTGTCCCCAGGAGTGCCGCATCCTGAAGAACTTCTCCTCCCTGCGAGCCATCCTCTCAGCCCTGCAGTGCAACGCCGTGCACCGGCTGAAGAAGACCTGGGACGAGGTCCTGAGGTAAGGAGCTCTCCTGCAGGGCTGGTTCCAGGAGGAAGGACGTGCTGTGGCCCTTGGATGTGTAAATGGGATCGCCTCAGCTCCAGCATTGCCTCCTGGAGTGTGCCCAAAACCCAGGGACCGCTGTAAGGTGTCAGGGACCTAAGGAGGGTGAGGAAGTAAAAGCATCATCACCTCACCCTTCAGTGTGAAACACCTTGGAATAGCTCCCAAACAGCAAGGCCCAGCTGGAGCTGAGAATACTGGGGTCACTTGGGTGAGCAGAAGAGAGTCCAAGGAGGAAACCCCATGGTGGCAGCATTGCTGACTTCTCCCCTGGTTTCCCCCTGTGCAGGGAGAGCTTCCGCACATTCCACGAGCTCTCAGAGATCTTCTCCGACGAGAACAACCACTCACTGAGCCGGGAGCTTCTCATCAAGGTAGGGGGAAGGAGAACCCACAGTGCCCTGTTCCTGCCAGGCAGCTCAGGTGTCCATGGTGTTCCAGCCACAGGGATAAAGCCCTGGCAGAGCTGCTGGAGTCACAGGCAGGGTGTGCTGAGTCTGGGCAGCAGGCAGGGGTTTCAGACCAAGGCTGGGCTTTCTGTTTCTCCACCCAAAACTCATTACCTGGAGCTGGCAGAGCAATTCAGGGAACAGATAAGCAGTGGGATGGGATCTAGGGCACCAGGTGACAGTTCCTCCCCAGAGGCAAATGCATTTTAACAGTCCAGTGCAAAATCCTCTTGATTCTGGGTGGGGTGGTGGAATTGGTGAAAGGCTGCAGCAAAAATGCCTTTATTCCATATGGAGCTTCTTCACAGATCCCAGCCTAGCTCTGGGTTAGGGACTGAGAGGAAATAAAATGCAAAAGGGAACAAATCATTTCACTGAAGAGGCATTTATACAGAAATGAGAGCAGCAGTTCCTACTCACTAAGGTTCTCCTCTCCATAAGCCAGGAAAATGCTTTCATTTCCTCCTCTTTCCTTCAAGTTACAGAAATAAAAATGGGTGTGAATTTTAGCTAATAGGTATTAGTGCCATTTCCCACCTGTGCTGATCCCACCTCTCCCACCATCCAGGAGGGCACATCCAAATTTGCCACCTTGGAGATCAACCCAAAGAGGGCTCAGAAGCGGCAGCAGCAGCAGCGAGAGATGGTGAGTGAGGCAGGGCTGTCCCTGTGCCCTGTCCCCAGCAGCTGCCCAGGCTGCTCCCAGCTCTGCTGACCCCACTGGCCCTTCTGTCCCCACAGGGCGTGATGCAGGGCACCATTCCCTACCTTGGCACCTTCCTCACGGACCTGGTGATGCTGGACACAGCCATGAAGGATTTCCTGGATGTATGTACCTCCCTCCTCCCTGTCCTCCCCTTGCTCCCAGAGCCTGGGCTGATACAAGGAGGGCTGGTGCCCTGTGTGTCCCCTATCCCACCCTGCACATCCCATTTCCCACCCCTCATCCCATATCCCACCCAGCACATCCCGTATCCCACACCTCATCCCATATCCCACACTACGCATCCACCTCCGTCCCAAGGAAATGGGCTACTTTTTCTCAGCTGCAGTGGCAGCAAGACAGAGCTAGGGAAGGGTGGGAGCAATATTCTTCTGCCTGCTCCATGCTGACCTTCATCTCTTTCTTTTCCAGGGTGGGCTGATCAACTTTGAGAAGAGGAGGAAGGTGAGAGCTTTGCCCTGGTAGCTGCACAGCAGGGCTGACCTAGTGCAATCACTGTGCCAGTCACTGTGGGGTCGATCCCTCTCCTTTTTTACCATCATGTTCTTCAGTTTTGGGGGAGGGGATTCTGATCTCATGGCTTCCATTTGCTGCAGGAGTTTGAAGTCATTGCTCAGATCAAGCTGCTGCAGTCAGCCTGCAACAACTACAGCTTCACCCAGGAGGACCAGTTTGTGGAGTGGTTCCACAGCCTGGAGCGGCTCAGCGAGGCCGAGAGGTGACTGAGAGGGGTCTGGGGCTGTGCTGGTGCCCCGGGAGGTTCCACCACTCATTTCCTCTGACAGCAGCAGCTGTCCCCTGCTCCCCTCTCTGCTCTGCCTCCCTCACATTTGGTGGCAGCACAGGGAGCTCAAACCTTCCTCTCTCCCCTCGCAGCTATGGGCTGTCGTGTGAGATCGAGCCACTGTCAGAGTCAGCCAGCAACACGTTGAAGGCCAAGAAAAACACCGGCATCATCAAGAGATGGAGCGAGTGAGTCCCTGGAGGGAGGTGGGGGCCAGCATGGAGCATCTCTGACTGGGCACTGCAGGGCACCAGGCAGGCATGGCTGCTGTCCTGTCTGTCAAAGGCACCCTCACTCTGCTCCCTTCTCACCTGCCCCACCTCTCTCCTGGCAGCCGGCAGCCACCAAGCTCCGAGCCCTGTGCCAGTGGCAGCTCCCACTCGAAATCCTTTGACCAGCTCAAGTGTGGGCAGTACCTGTGCAGTGGGGACGCCACTGACTCAGTGAGCGTCACCTCCGCCGGCTCCAGCAGCTCCGACGTGGAGGAGATCAACATCAGCTTCATCCCCGAGTCCCCTGACTGCCAGGAGAAGAAGGTACGTGGCAGCTCGAAGCATCCAGGCCTCCCAGGGTGGGTGTGGCCATCGTGTGGGGACTGTCCCACCTCTGCCCTGGCGCTGGGGCTGGGGGGAGCAGGTGGGGGGCCCGGGGGCTGCTCAGGAGGCCCCTGCCCTTGGCTGCTCCAGCAGCACGGTGAGGCTCTGGTGCCTCCAGTGGCTGTAGTTGTGTCGGTCCCCCGTTGTCACAGGTCAGTGAGATCCCTCTGGCCTCCCTCCCCCAGCGCTGGTACGCCCCGTCTGTGGCCGATGGAGAAGCTAAACCCACTGTGTCCTCCGCATCCCCTCTCCTCCCTGCCCTCCAGTTCTGGGAATCCACCTCCCTCTCTTCCCTGGACACGTCAGGCATCGGCTCAGGCTCCAGCAGTGCCTCCTCCTCTTCCGTCTCCTCCACGCCGGTGACGGCCTCCCGCACACACAAGCGCTCGGTCTCCGGCATCTCCAGCTACTCCTCACTCTCGCTGCCCCTCTACAACCAGCAGGTCGACGACTGTTGCATCATCCGAGTCAGCCTGGCTGTGGACAATGGCAACATGTACAAGAGCATCCTGGTTAGTGACACGGAAACACCAGGGAGGGGTGGCTCATCGTGCCTGGATATGGGCATGGCGCATTTTGGGAGGAGCGGGGAGGCTTCAGCACTGCTCTGAGCTCACAGCACTCTGTGCTCACAGGTGACGAGCCAGGACAAGACACCCGTGGTTATTCGCAAGGCCATGGCCAAACACAACCTGGATGGGGACCGGCCTGAGGACTATGAGCTTGTCCAGATCATCTCAGAGGAGAGAGGTGTGTGCTGGGGCATGGGGGCTTTCCTGGGGCCATGCAGCCCTGCGGCCTGGGCAGCACCAGCCTGGAGGTGGGATGAGAGGTGACAGCACCTAGGGACAAACCTCAGCCCCTACTCTGGTCCCCTTTCAAGGAAAGGGCACCTGACTGACCCTCGTCCTTGTTCACTTCCAGAGCTGAAGATCCCCGACAACGCCAATGTCTTCTACGCCATGAACTCCGCCGCCAACTACGACTTCGTGCTCAAGAAGCGGGGCTTCTCCAAAGGGGTGAAGATCAAGCACGGCTCCAGCTCCACCCTGCCCAGGATGAAGCAGAAAGGCCTGAAGATCGCCAAGGGCATCTTCTAGCCCCAGCCCCACTGCCACCCATCACCAACGGGGCCTTGGGGGCAGCTGCTCCGGGCTTGGCTGTGGCCAATCCTTGTGCCGCCCTGCACGGCAGAGGAGTGACCCTCACCCACGGGGCACGGCCGTGCACCTCCCTCCCGCACCCAGAGCTGAGAGTTGGGCAACTGGTGTCGGCCTCTGCCTCTCTCTGCACAAGCTCCCATTCCAATCAGGTCTTTTTTTTCTACACAGGAAGGCAGCAGTGGGGGGAATTTGTCTATTTGTTTTGTCTTGTTTTGTTTTTTTAACCTTCCACGGTGCGACACTCGTCCGGCCCGGCCAGCCCAGAGCTGGAGCCCGCCTCTGCCGTAGGTGCCTTGTGTCCGAGCGAGCCGGGGAGCGCTGACTCGCAGAGGGGCTGTTGGACAGAGCAGAGCAGGAGCCACCACCACCACCTTGGAAGGGGCTGCCAAGCCTCCTTCCCACCTTCCCCGGTGTTACCTCCACGTCTGCCCTCCCTGGGATCACCGCACAGCTCTGCCTGTCCTTCCCTTGGGAGAAGCCACGGATGCCCTGGGCTGGGTGAGCTGGAAGGATGCAGCCCTGCAGCAGTGCTGAGCCCCGTGGAGGATGCTGTGGCCATGCCATGATGGAGTGGGTGCCTCGTGCTGTCCCCAGCTGGAAGCCTGCGTGGTCTCACTCCTCTCCCGACCCAGCGCATCCTCCAGCTGGATGGGCTGGCCCACGTTCAAACTTGCACCAAAGATCAAATGCCAGTGTCTCTTCTGCCGAGGGGAGAGCTTCGGGCCATGCCCCCAGCGCTGCCAGCCTGAGGAGAAGGAGGAGGAGGAGAGCAAAGTTCTGTCTGAAGCTGTGTAAATAGAGACTTCGGGTCTGCGTGGGCACGCGAGGGGCTGGAGAGTTCCAGGTGCCCCAGCTGCCACTGCCTGACCCACAGAAAGTGCCACTCACCTTGGGCTTTAACCGGACTTTTTCAAACACTGACCATGGGAGAAGCAGCAATGATGAGACTTTTTTTGTATAAAACAAAAAAGTTTACTGATTTTTTTTTTTTTTCAGTATTTATTGGTTGTAAATAGAAGAGGCAAACTTGTACATTTTACTAATCCAGCCTCCCCCTGCCCTGCAGCCCAGTCCCTCTCCTGTGCCCCTCCCTGGTATTTAAGGCTGCTGGGAGGGATGCTGGCTGTGCTTATGGGGTGCAGACCCTGCCAGCCACCCCCTCCCAAATTCTCTACCACTAATTGCTCGAGCAGGGGCAGAGATGCTTGTTTTAATCATTGTAGGAAACACTAACCAAAGGGGGATCTTTTGTTGCTCCTGGCTCCATCTCTGTTTTTTTCAAGTGCTTCATTCCAGCAGATCTTTTCCGTTTCCCATCCATCGGAGTTCCCGGGTGGCTGCAGTGCCTTCCCCCGGCTCCAGGGCCCGGGGCTGGTGGCAGGGGCTGGGCCTGGTGGGGAAGAGGCTGCCTGGGTGTGAGCGTGGCTGGCACGGAGCTCCTGCAGCCCCGTGTCCCCGCGGGTGGCACTGCCCACGATGCACATGATGGGAGCTCCTGGCTCCCTGACGCAGGGGCAGCCTCCTGCCTCCCCCCTGCCCAAAGCCCCTTCCCCTGGGCACCAGCACCCCCCTCTGCTCCGTGCCTGCCCACCCTGGGACTGTCCCCTCCCCTCCTGCCGGTGCCACCAGGGGGACTGGCTATACCGTATGTATTTTGTACCACTTCAATGAAGGAGCACACTGCCCGGTGTGACTTGTACACAGCAATGTAATTAGTCTTTGCAATAAAATACTGATGCTCAAACGTCTCTGCCCCGAGGCAGGGCTTGTCCTGTCCTCCTTCCCCAAAATGCCAGCAACTTCCTGGAGAAAGAGGGATGGACCTGACTGTGGGAGAGTTCGTACTTTATGTTCACTCTGGCGAGTTGAACTTTGTTTTGAAAAATGGCTTTTTGGCGGAGGGACCAGGACTCGATTTTCAAGTGAACATCATACCTTTGAACCTGTGAGTTGAAACTGTTGCATTTTCCTGTTGTAAGTTTCTGGGTTTATTCCTTTTGTTACAAGTAAGGGCTTTAAAAGCAACTGTAACAGTCTATAGGGCCTCCTCAGTGGAGGAGAAGAAGGGTCTTCTTTTGAAAAAGAAAGCTCAGCTTCACATGTGCACCTAACACGCTGGGGACTGCACAAGACCCAGAAAATGCCAGTAGATCTTTAATTTCTGTAACTCTCTTTTAGTAAGAACAATCCAGCTGGCAGTGGCCAACTTCTGTGCACCTGAAGCTCTGCCCCTCTGCTACCTGCCTTCAGTCCTTGATAACTGCTAACTGGGGAAATTAAAACAGACCTGACAAGTGCATCAGTATCCCAGGAAGGGAATTATTCACTTGACAGAAAGTGTATTTTCCTGCTGGCTTTATTTCCAAGATGACCAGCAAGGCTCAGTGCTGAAGGCATGGGCACAGTATTTCCATTCCCTCTGGAGAAGCAGAAGGGCAGAACCTGCCTTAGGGACTCCAAAAGCATTGGAGTGCTGCTTCTCCCAGCATCTCCTCAGGCACCTTTTCTATTTTCCACATACCTGGAGAGAATGCATTCCCACTCACAGAGAGATTTGGGGATGCAGCTCCTCCCCTATTCTGGTGTGTTATTAGCTGGTTTGGATTTTGGGCTCGCTTTTGGGAGTTTGCTGAGCTTGCTGGAGGGTTTCTCAGCCAGCAATTCTGAAAATGCAGGCAGTGGTTCCCAAACATCCAGAACGATGCCCACCAGCAGTCAGTGCAGAGAGCTCATCCTCAGCTTAGTACAACTCTGCTTTCCCAGATCCTGGGCAAGGATACCAAACCCCTGGCTCTCAGGGAGCAAGAGCAGAGACATTTCTGTCCACAGCAGCCAGACTGCTCACTGAGTTCACACATAGTCCAGAATTTCTGTCTCCATTTCATTTTCACTCCCATCAGAAGGCTTGAAGTCTTCTTCCTCTTCCTCTTCATCATCCTCATCTTCTCCAGACTCGTATGCCAGCTGCTCTTTGCCATCTTCACTGCTTGTTGTATTTGAGAAAAGAGCTTGAATTGGGAAGAAAGAAAGACACTGTGATGCCTCTCTCAGTGCAACCTGGGGGCATTTGCAGTTGAGTTCACAGAACATGTGAGAGGAAGGCAGCAGCCTCAGGGGCACAGCTAATATTGCACATCTTAATGGAATCTGATCAAGCCCAAAGCAATCTCTTTCCACATTCCAGGAAGGAGAGCAGAACAGCAGCAGAGCTGCAGTGCTGTGCCTCCTCTCCTGCCTCATTCTGACCCAATTCCCTGGGATATTATTGCTTTGGCCCAGCATTATGAAAAAATAATTTCCTCACTTCTTGGTCAATCAATAACATCAATAAAAAGTAAAATGCCACCAACAGATACATCAGTCAGAATTAAGATCTTGATTATTACTGTGCAAAAGACATTTAAAAGCTGAAGGACTGATACTGGGAAGATGAAATAGAAAACCTTAACTCCCAGCCATCCCCAATGCCAACCCACATTCCCACTGCAGGCCAGCAGCCTCAGCTCCCACACTGGAATGAGCTACATCCCAAAGAACGTACAGAGGATGCAGCAACACTTCTGCCTCAGGGCCAGCTACAACATCCTCATGTTCAAAGCATCCTTACCAGGTCTGGTGGATCTGATGATCTGCTTTATCATCAGGGACATGCTGTCCCTCAGGTCATCACTGGTCTTGGCAAGGCACCACCCGTCCCGCTCGGTGCATTCCGACTCCGTGCCGTCATTCCGATGGATGATCTTCTGCAGGCTAAAGAGCAGCAAAAGGGAAGGAAATGTTCATCTTCTGCACTCAGATGTGAGTTTCAAAATGAGACTGACTGATTTATTTCCATTTCACCTCACTGAGCTGGAATAGCACAGCTGGTTATCCAGGTAATTGTCAGATGGGAAAGGAAGTTCATGGGTGAAAAGGCTGCTCTGTTTTTATTGAGAAAACAAACACCTCTGATGTTCCTGCTCAGGGGAAGAAGGGTGAATTGACAGGGTGTAAACAACAGTCTCTAAGACTCTGCTGTCAGAGTGCAGTACCTTTCCACGTTCAAGTCACAGAGCTGGTAGAACATCTGTCGGTAAGGGGGTAAGGCTCCTTCTCGGAAAATGTAGATGGATTCCTAAGAGGAGGAAAGAAGGAAAGGATTCATGTGCATTGTATGGTATAACAGGACAACTCTGGCCTAACTAAAAGTTCTTCCAATGGGCTGATTCAAGAACAAGGTACTTCCAAGAGAAACAAATAGTAAGGCATAGATCAGTACATGGCAGAAGATAAAGCTGAATGAGGAACGCCCCGAATGTCCCTGCAGCCACAGTCACCCCAGCACTGCTGTGCAGAGAGCACACTTCACCTCTCCACCCTGCAGCTCTGCCTGCAGCCTGTCACTGCCTAGCAGTGCATCATGGGCTTCATTTCGGAAAAAGGGAAGATAAGAATCATTTATTTATTTATTCCACCCTGTTGGATTTTGCAGCGTGACCTGATAAAGATGTGGTGGTTTTTTTGCACTTTGCTGCCCATGAAGTTCCAATTTTACTGATTGAAGTAAACTGCTCTTCACATCTAAGACTAGCCTGGAGAGCACCAATCCCACCTTGCAGCTTGTAAGAAACACTCTCAGGTGATGTTCCATAGTGCCATGTCCAAGTAGGAGCTTCCCAGGTAAACCTGAGCACATCAACTCACTCACAGCTGATCCCTTGAGGATTGATAAATGAGGAAACATCCCTATTTCACTGAGATATTTCAAGGTTTTGATATAAAAAGTCAGGCTTACCTTCAGCTTGTACCTGCTGGAGGGGGGCTTTTTTGCCCCAGATGAACCAGCTGAACCCAGCCCCTGTTTCAGGTCATGGACACTGACTGTGTGACTGCCTGAAAGGAAAACAAAGAGTCCTAATTAGGGACATCTTTCATACTGGATTGTCACTTCTCTCTGTTGATTCAACAAAACCAGACCAACCAGCAACTGAGCAAGTGCTTTGTTCATTCTTCAGAGGTGTTACTGGACAGTCCCAGAAAAGGTGCTGAGTTGGGCAGTTTTTTCCAGAGCCCATTTGTTAATAATTTTAACCCTTTCTACTCTCCTTTGACAAAGAAAAGAGAGTTCCCCATTCTCTGCACCTCAGTGAATGCTGAATTCCCAGTGTGGCTTGCAGAACCCCCTCCTGCCTGCTAACAGATATTGTGGCTCAGCCAGATTCACACAACAGTTCCCAGCAGGAGATTTTTCTACTGCCTTAACAGCAGCAATATTCTAACCAGAAAACAAGCTCCAATTTTGTCTCAGCTAGGACACAGGATGACCCTTCACCAGCTGTGATGGGGCAAACAGAGAAGCACAAGAGCCAGGCAGCCCTTCTGGGCCAGCATACCTTGTTTCTTGACAGTGATGGGCAGGCTGTAGTTGTATGTGCTCCGTTTTGCTTTCACAGGCATGTCAGTAGCAGCATAACCTAGAGGTGACAACCAAAAACCAGTCATGAACTGAGGGCAAAGCACCCTGCAGAAAATCCCCAGCTCAGGAACACAAAGGCTGGACTAGTATGGGAAGGGCAAGCTGGTCTTTGGGATATGCTGGCTTTAGCAGGGTGGGGAGATCAACAAAACCCTTTAACTTGGAATTGTGCCCTGATGGCAATGAGTGGATGCCAGCTCTGTCATGGATTTATTAGATGGCATCAGAAACTGCTTTTCCTCAACTTGCCCTCTGCAAAATCAGAGCAGGGAACTCCACATCTAAGGTCTGAGAGCCAGCATCCTGCATGAGACACTCAGGTCCCAGAGAAAAAGCTGCTATGTGAGCACCAGAATTCCTGCTTGGTGCCTCTGCTGAGTGAGGAGGAGGATGCTCTGCTACACCCACTTGGGCTTGGAACACATGGAGGGGGAAAGTAAGAGTTTAGAATGTGCCAAATGAGGAAAGACACATTGCATATTATGAAAGAACTACAGTAAGCAAGGAGCTCAAAAAGTGACACATTCATCAGAGCAGAAATATGGCAAAAAGAGTTTGAAAAACACATAAAAAGAAAAGTACTACCAGGATTAACCAGAAAGCAGAGAGAGCAGCTCTGTGGGTTGGGCCCTTTTACCATATTTCATTCCACAGCGAATTCGGAAGTCCAGCACTTGATAAATCTTTGCTTCAGGGTGTTTCCTGGGGTCATACCCAAACCTAACCCACAAGCTTCTCCAAGGACCTGTTAACTGCACAAACACACGAGGGAAGATGGTTACAAAAATGCACCACAGTGCTGCACTCTCCTTTAGTACAGAGGTTCTTGGAAAGTTCTAATATTTTCCCTCATTGCCCAAAGGTATTTGTTTTAGCAGCTCTTTGCTCACTTGCCACACCAATATTTACACACTGAAACCTGGCAATCAAAGCATCAAAGCACAAATATTTGTGTGCTTTTACAAACCAACCTGCAAGGTCACAGCCAAGTGTTTGTGTGGAAAAATTCTGCTACCACTGCCAGGTGAACAGTCACTTCTGCCTGACCTGCAAAAGTGATTAGAACCTATGGTGCAAACAGCCACTGAATCCTCCTTGGCTGCAGCTTTGGCTCTAAAGCATTTCCTTCCCTCTGTCTCTTTACATTAAATTAAGCTCAGGTGCTTGATGGCAGGGCCTCAGAAGTGGTAAAGCAGCAGGAACAGCCAGGTGCTGCTCCCTGGCTCACAGCTGCACCACTCACCATGTAATAGGCCAGATATGGCAGCAGCAGCTTCAGCTTGTCTGGGTGGACACTGATGTTGGCTTTCACTGCATTCCGAGACCACACAGGACGTTCTTCAAAGAGCTGAAATAACACACAGACAGCACAGAGCAGTGGGAAGGGGTCACCAAAGGCAGAGCAGCTTTCCAAGGGGACTCAGGTCTGTATCAGGGCCTTTGGCCCTCAATGTGAGCTATTGGATCGTGATGTGACAACTTGCAGCACAAAAAGGGGCTTAATGTGAGTTGGCCACAGATTCAAAGTTTGACTTGCAGAAATGAAATGAATGCAGCAGTCTCAGTAGCACCTACTCACACTCCTTGTATCAGTCACTCACAAGAATTTATGGGAAAAAATGCACTTTTTGCTACCCAGCTTGCTGCAAGAGAGTGCTCAGGTCAGGAGTAAGGCACACACCTTTCTCAGCTCTTCCTCCACCTTTTTATCCACAGGATTGGTGCACACTTTCTTCCAGTTCTGGACAGCAGCATCCAGTGGTTTGGTTGGGATTTCCTCATCATCAAAGTTCACAAAGATGGCATTGTGTGGGCGCCGGGCCCTGCTGAGGCCAATCAGGTTCTCACCAGACACCTGGGGGTTGTTGTATCCCTCCCTAATGAACAGGGAGAGACAAAACAGACTCAGCTCAGTGAGCAATGGGTTGGTTTAACTTTGGCCCAACCTCCCTTCATCACACACTGGTACCATAAAAGACTCTCATGGCATCACTGAAGAAAGAAAATTGAATTTAAAAAAAAAAACCCCAAACCTCTAAACTACACCCATTTGAACACTGACAGAGGAGCTCTGCCCTGGCTGGCAGAAAACCTTCCAGCACTTGGGATTGATCTGGATGAAATGTGTTGGAGCCCCAAAGGCTTCACCCTCTGCATTTACTCTCCTGGAGCTACTGCAGCCCCTCAGTGGGACAGGGGCAAAGCAAGAGGGAACTGCAGGCACCAAGTCAATCTGGAAATTTCTTTTAGTTTAAAAAGTGCCTGTGAAGGCCAACAGTGAGAAAATGAAAGATGTTTCTTGTGGGAGATCTCCCAGCTTGTTCTTCTGGCAAAGCCAATCATGGCCAGGAGGGCACAGAACACATGGCATCGATCCCTGGCAACCCTGCCCTTGGCTCCAGCCCCCTGGGAGCAGGCAGGAGGCTGTGTCCTGCATCCCACACTGTGTGAGGTGAGCTGGGAGAGGCATCATCTTCACCTCACCCTCAGCTCTCCTCACCTGGCAAATCCTCAAGTGGAATTTTGCTGAGGTTGCCACTGCCAGGCGGTTTCTGGTGGGTTTTTTTGCGTCTATTGTGCCAAATCAAGAGAGATAAAACAGCACAGGGCAGCAGATTAAAAGGGTAAAATACATGAGTGATGGACCATGAGAAAAGGCACTGACCTGTGCTGTATGTCTGGGCGATAAAAATAGTCCACAGGAGTGTCCAGGCGTGAGAAAATGGGGGGTGGGATGTAAAGAGGCAAGTCCTTATTGAAAAATTCTTCCTTCTCTGGTTTGAGCATCAGGACTTTGTCATACATGGAGGTTTGTTTGCCATCAGGGCCAGAGTGCACAGCCAGGTACTGGAAATCAGACATTCCTGTTTAAAACATTGTGGAGTTTGTCATGAATTCAACAATATTTCTCACACTCAGGACTTTCAGGAGCAGGAGTCTGACAAGTTTATGCAAAGGTTTATCCAGCAAGGAGGCTGTAACAACAAGACACTTGATTTTCCTTCCAGTCCTCAATTGTTTAAGGGGAAACACTTCCCTTCCCTATCAAACACACTCATCTCTAAGTCATGCCCACACAATCCCAAGGCTTACCTTGAAACTTGTAAACAGTGGTGACAATGCCAAGAATCTCCATCTCAAACTGGACTTGTGGCTGGATTTGCTCCTGAGTGTCCAACTGCTGCCTCTTCCTGCTGCTCCTCCTGACCCTGAGCAGCATGGTGGAGGTGGGGAAGCGGTTGGCACACACGGGGTGGCAGTAGGGGTCCTTGGGGCGGAAATACAGCTCCAGCCTCTTGGCAGGGTCAGCGTAGATCTGTCAGCAAGGGCGGGCACAGCCCCTGTCATCATCTCCTGTAGACAGCCCTGTGCCACCCTGTGCCACTCCTGTGCCACCCCCAGCCCCACACCGGCACCGGCTGCCCCCCTCTCACAGCCTCAGGGGGTCATTCCTGCCCCACCAACACCTGCAGCCACTCCCATCCTGGGTATCAGGAAGAAATAAATGAATGAGAAATACAATATAAATACAATATCCTGGATATGAGGAAGAAATTCTTCCCTGTGAGGGTGGGCAGACCCTGGCACAGATTGCCCAGAGAAGCTGTGGCTGCTCCTGGATCCCTGGAAGTGTCCAAGAGCAGGCTGGAGCAAGCTGGTCTAGTGGAAGGTGCCCCCACCCATGGCAAGAGGGTGGAATTGAATGCCCTTAACGGTCCCTCCCGACCCAAACCATTCTATGATTCCATGATTTTACCGGACACCGCCTGAATCCCTGCTCGGGGACAGCAGGGAAGCGGCATCACCACCAAATCACACACAGGCCCTGCGTGGGGACATGCTGGGCTGGAACGACTCGCACAGTAGGTTATGGAACGATTCACACGTAAGGGCTCGCCGCGGCTCCGGGCCCCTCCAACCCTCATTCCCCTGCCCGGGGCCAGGCCCGGTCTCGCCGCCCCTCACCCTCAGCCCAGCGAGCCC
>VZTZ01003479.1:0-10724 GCA_013400955.1 Drymodes brunneopygia | reverse complement strand
ACGGCCGAGCCCCGCGGGCCCCTCTGCAGCCCCGCCGCCATCGCTGCGCCTCCGCTGCTCCCGGCGCCGCCCCGCGGGCCGCGGCACCAAGGTTCCGCCGCACCACGGTTCCGGGGCCGGCAGCGGCGCGGCCTGTGCGGAGGGCGAGGCCTGAGGGCGGCCTCAGCTCGTCCTGTCCTGCTCGGAGCTGCCCAGCTTGTGACCGTAAAGAGATGCAGCATCACCTCCCCTCCTGTGTGTTGTTTTGTTCCTGTCCTAACTGGACAATGAAGGAGAATGACCCTGAGCTGAGTGAATGCTCACATGGACCTGTACATGATTATGCAGGGAATCTAGTGTAAATTCTCATTAAAACAAGGCTTCCTAAGGACTTCAGCCTTCATCCCAGCAATGTTTGATGCCACAAAAGGCACATGGCAGATGAAGGGTGTGAAGGTGAGGGTGAGGATATAATTTGCTGCAAGGACAGCTTGTCCAGGGCTGCCTGTCACAGCCAGGGGAACGCACACTGCCCTCAGGATGTTCCACCCTGCCTGACCTGGACATCAGCGAGAAAAATCCTGTCACGGCCAACAAAACGAGAACCAGAGTCACTCAGTTACAAGCAAGCCTTTAATGATCTCTAAAAGGTGTTTTTTTCTCGGCTTCAGAACATTAACTCTGACTGGGAGATGTTGGCAACCTGCGGCAGCTGCAGATAGACCGAGTTCCAGAAAGTCACAAACCGCGACCTCAGGTCCTGCTTCACAGAGTTCTTGTCCATCTTGTTGTTGATATCCAGGTAGTATTTGCCCTTGTTGGTGTAGGCTGGCCAGGAAACAGGCACATCTGAATTGCCTTTGTTGGGATCACTGGAGGAAAAGGAGACACACAAGCTCAGTTTTGAGGTTTTTGGCAGGAACCCTGTCTGCTCAAGTGAGGCTTTAAGTGAGAGCAAAGAGAGAATCTGATAGTGGGATAAGCAATAGGAATTCTGCCTGCCAGGGGTGAGTTGCTCACCCACAGTCTCCTCCCCCATCATGATGCCCCTTGATATTATCCCAGCTTCATATAGGGACTTAACGTTTGTATGAACATCAGGATTCAGGAATAAGAAACACAGAGATGGAACACCCTGCTTTTGGGAATGATCCTGAAAACGTACTGGACAAAACCAGGGGCCTGAAGTGCTGCATCAAGCCTCAAACGTGGAATAGGAATCACTCACCCAGTCCTGGCAAAATTGGTCCAGTAAGCAATCATGGCCTTGGAGACAGTCCTGTGCTTGGGCAGGTAGCCCATGGGGGTGGCAAAGGGCTTCCCAAAGACGTACTGCAGGTCATCAGCGTGGTCTGCCCCCACCCAGCTGGGGTAGACGGGCATGCGGGACGGCTGGGAGAACACGTAGCTGTAGGTCTTGCCACTCCTGGGAAAGAAAAGAGACTGCATAAGCAAGGAGAAAGCAGAAAAAGGGCTGCAAATTCAAACCCATGCTCTAAATACCATCAGATTTGGCCTTGGAAGATGCTCCCATGCATCCCCTCACATGGGGTGGTTTCAGGAGAAAACATCCTGAGGCCATTTTTAGCTTCCATTTCCAATTCTCACCCCAATCCTCCTCCATCTGCAACACCCCCAAGGCTGAGCTGCTCACTTGGCATTCTGCAGGTGCAGGTTCAGTGCCCACTGAGTGGGAACCAGGAAGATGTAGTCAGTGATCAGCTCCACCACTGTCTTCTTAATGACCTCCTGACTGGGGTTGTCACCCCAGCTCTGCGTGTAGATGTTGTAGGTGGCGTTGGCTCCAGCCTCACCTCTGTCCACAGTGAGGCCTTTGATCAAATCATAGACCTGGTCCCTGAAATGACAAGTGATATTAAATAATTACTGACCAGCAGCTTCAGGTAGGGCAGGGATCTTGCTTGGTCCTTTCATTTGAAGGCTCTGGACTCAGCAACGCAAGGCCTGGGCACCCAGGCTAGGAATGACACCCTGCTTGGAGGGTTGTGCCTTGTCCACTCAAGTCTAAACCATTGAAATTTGGGAGCTCCACTGAAGAGCAGATGTCTCCTGCTGGGGGTTCCAAGGGGATGTGTCACTCACGCCTTGACTTTCACCAGCGGGCGGTTGATGGCCGGTAAATCCACACCAGCAAAGATGTGCCCATCCATGTCATTGACCCCGGCCACGTAGTCGATGTCAGCAGCATTGGCAAAGAGCTTCTCTGGCATGTCTGGGAGGAAATCCCCATCGACCACGGGAGTGATGGCAAGGGTGTGAACCAGGGGCACTGCAGGAGACAAGATCAGGGTGTGTTAGGAGTGAGGAAACACAGATGTGTGGGCTGGCATAGCCCATGACTCAAAGAGCTCAGGAAAGAAAAGGCTGAGGTGAGTGACACCTTGAGCAGTGACTTCAGTATGGGCAGGATGTCACACATGCAGGGTAAACCTCATGGCTGTGGCTGAAGGAGAAGAGCAAGAGATCTGCCAGCCAAGCACCACCTGGTAACACCCACAGATCCTCTCCTCCTGCAAATCCCTTCCAAAAAGCCCAGGCAAGGATAGGAAAGAGCTGAACTTCTCATCCCACCTGTCTATGCTGTCAGGACAGCCAGCCCCAGAGTGAGCAGGTTCTCAGCAGCATTTTTGCCACTCTCTGTTCTGAGCAAGGCTAAACGCTGTGGTTTGTGACCAGGAGCACCAGGAGGAGAATCTTCTTGGGAAAGGAATCCTCACAGGCAGCAAGAGCAGCAGCGTTCCTACACTCCACCCAGCGACTCAAATAGAAATAGCAGGGATGTGATCTAATTTTTGTTTGTTTGTTTACAAGCTATTTTCTGGGATTGCTCTTCCTGCTTTCACAGAACAGGAAGTCCAAACAGTTGCTCTGAGACCCAGGCAGTGCCATTGGATAATCCCTCTGTCACTGCTGCCACTGCAGGCTGGGCAGTGTTCACCTGGTGCAACGTGCATCTGACTGCAGAATGGTGGCTGCAAGAGCTGTCATTAATGTCCCTTTTCTGAAGGGCACAAGCACCACCTCAACACTCCTGGCAATTGCTCCAGTGTCCTGCCAAGAGCTTGGGGAGCCCAGGGTGGGTGATGGACCACATCATGGGCTGGGGGACTTACTGGGCAGGTTGGTGAGCTGCAGGTGGTAGGCCAGGGTCAAGGTTTTGGGGTCAGAGCTGCGCAGGCAGTTAGCCAGGATGGTGGTGTTGTCTGTGGGGCAGCCCACCTTTTCTCCAAGCTGCAGCAGAAGAGAGAGAGAGAAACATTCCTAGCGTTAGCTCCCAAAGGTTGGTGAGCTGGTTATAGAGGTTGTTGTTATAGAGGCAGAGGTGTGGATTGGTTTTAATCTCAAAGCAGCAACTTTCCACAGCTCTGTTGGGCACAGCTCCTGCCCAATCCCTTCCTAGCCATGCTCTCCTCTAGGGAAAAACTTTTTTGGTTTTTATGGTCCTTCAGGCAAGCCTTGCACATTACCTTTTTAGCCCAGAGGAGAGGGTCCTTCTGGATGGCCCAGCTGCAGACCCCAACACCGCTCTGGCTGATGGCTCTCTTGAACAGGCCCTTGTTCTTTGGGGACAGTGTCTGGGGGGGAAAGGGAAACAAGAGGGGTTTGGGTACAAACTCCAGAGGAGACCGTGGCCTGCCAGACCAGTGGATAGCCTTGCGGGTTCACCTGTCCCAGGGAAACTGCCAGGTCTTTGTGGTGTTTAACAGTTTCAGGAGTTGAAGCTAAAAAGTGAGATGTTGAGAAGAGGAGCAGAGGAGAGGGACATGGAAAGTAAAGGCTGTTTCTTCACAGGACACGTGGCTGCAGTGATGGGATTGATGAAGCGGAAGAAGGAGGAGCAGCTACAAAGATCTGAGGCTGAGCATTGCTGTCCTGGCCAGGTGAGGAGGAAAGCAGCTGAGTGCCAAGGGGTCCCTCTCTCCCACTGACAGAGAAGGGGCTCTGCTCTGGTCTGACAAGTACAACTGACCTGCAGGGAGACACTGACAGCACCAGCTGATTCCCCAAAGATGGTGATGTTGTCTGGGTCACCCCCAAAGGCCCTGATGTTCCTCTTCACCCAGGCAATGGCCATGTGCTGGTCCTTGAGCCCGTAGTTCCCTGGGGGACACAGATCACCCACCAGTGAGCAGGGGCACAGCAAAAGTCACAAACAGGGCACCCGGGACAGGGGGATCAGGCGTGGTACCTGGCAGGTTTTCATCGCCGGTGCTCAGGAAGCCCAGCGGCCCCAGGCGGTAGTTGATGGTCACCACGATGACGTTGCCCCGCACGGCGATTTCCTCCCCATCATACAGGTAATTGTCCAGGAAATTGGCTCCCTGGCTGCCTCCCAGCAGGAAGGCTCCACCATAGATAAAAACCATCACAGGCAGGTTGGTAGAGACTGGGAGGAGAGGAACAGGAGCAGAGTGAGTCCCCACTGAGCTGGAAGGTGCTGCCCCTCCATCCCTTCACCTCCTCCCTGAGCATCACTCCACCTGCCCTGGGCAGGATCTGACGTGATGCTCTGCAAGAGCCTGTGGCCAAGAATGTCCTTGCTCTGCCCAAGAGGCTGACCCTCCCAACAGGGTGAAGCTGAGGGACATTGTCTGACACAGCTCCCACCTTTCCCCCTGAAAATCACTGTTCAGCACCTGCCCACTATGGAACAGAACTGCTGAGAGATGGTCCAGAGCAATCTGTGCACCCAAGGCAAGTGGGAATGTCCTGCCCAGGTCCTTGCCAAGCACATACTCTGTCTCCTCTCTTGAGGGACCCAGATGTTCAGGTAGAGGCAGTCCTCGCTCCCACGGACATCAGTCTGTGTCAGCTTCATCTGCATGCAGCGTTTTTTGAATTCTTTTGCCTTCAGTGTTCCTGAAAGGAAAGAGGGAAGACCAGTTAAGAGCGCCAGTTAAGAGCTCCATTCTCTGGTTGCAAGGTGTCTGCTCACACATGCTCTTCTCTCTCAGTCCAGTACACAAGCAGCAAAGACTCCCCTGCCACTGTGCCTGGTCTGAGGGAGTGACAAACTGGGTGACTTTCCCTTATGACCCAGCTCTGGACAGCCAAGGCATGGGAAGGGCAGGTGCCATGTTTCAGTTTTCTTACTTCCCAGGGTTACTTGAGTTTCTTGGGAACGTTTAGACAGACTCTCAGACCCTTCAGGAGACAAAGAGCTTTATCTTGGCCCCGCTTCATAGATGAAAGCAGCCAAGAACATATTTAGCTTGACAAAAACAGACTTAAAGAGAGAGAAGCAAGAATAAAACCCCAAACCAAAGGCATTCAAAAGTTGGATCTCACCATCCCAGCCAGGATGAGGTTGGGGGTCTTCCAGTCTCTTTGGGGGGGCAGCAAAGGGAATCCCTCTGAAGATGTCGATGGAGCCCTCAAAGAGTCCCAGTTTCTTGCTCTCGCCTTCCACAAATCCTCCCTCGGTGAGCACCACACCCAGCTACAGGTGGCACCATGGAGAAGAGAAAATCCATTGCTCTGGCCTGCATAACTCTGGCTTCCCACATTGCCAGAGTTCCACACAGTCATATCCCACCCTCCCCATCCATGCCCTTGGTCCCTTGTGGAAAGCCCACAGGTGCCGCTGGAGCTGTGCCTGTGCAGGTGTCCTGCAGGTGCCCTTTGGAGCAGACAGGCAGCAGCAATTCCCCCACACTCCCAAAAATACATGGTAGAAGGAGCACCTTAGGGTGTAAACCCAGCCAGACCTGACACAGAATTGTGCAGGAACTCTTGGAAAAATGCTGCTGAGAGCCTTTGCCGTGTTCAGGGCAGGAAAACAGCCTGCCTCAGCTGTCAGGTCTGCAGGCCCTCTGTCAGGAGCTCAGGACCAGATATAACTGGCATTTTCTCATTCAGCAGGAAGAGACAAAATGTCTTTCCAGGCCAAGGGAAGGGTCTTTGTACTTACGGTGGCAGCCCAGGCTGCCCCAAGGCAGGAGCACAGGGCCAAGGCCAGGATGTGCCAGCGAGCCATGGTGAGGGCAGCTCTGAGGAGACAGCCCCAGCTGCAGGGCTGTGTTTATATAGCCAGGAGTGCCACTGTGTGCCAATGCCATGGGCCAGGCTTGGCTGGCAGCTGGAGCAGGGCAGCGTCCACACCCTTGTCCTTCAGTAGCCTGAGGCCACTCCTTGGCTGATGGGCATGGCTGTGTGAGAGCCCTGCAGGTGCTGCTTGTGTGGGCTGGAGGCCAGACTGAAGGAAATCGCTCAGTCCAAGAAAATTCCAGAGAAATTAAACCCAATGGAGTCTTGAGAAGCCTCATCCAAGCACGGGGGGCTGAAATCATATGAAACTGTGCTGTAGAACATATTATCAGCAACCTGTGAGAAGCTTTGCACTCATAACGCATTGGGGAATGTACAAGACTCAAAGTGACAGCAATCCTTAAATCTGATTCCATCCAACAGCAGCCAGATTGCTCATAGAGTTCACACATAGTTCAGAATTTCTGTCTCCATTTCATTGTCAAACCCAACTGAAGGCTTGAAGTCTCCTTCCTCCTCATATCTCTGCAGGCTCGTGCCAACTGTTCTTTGTCATCTTCATTGCTTGTTGTGTTTGTCAGAGAGAGGGGGGAATGGGCAGGATACAAACAATAGCTTTGAAATCTATCTCGAACAGAAAACTCATCTGTCAGTCAATCACAGAGCTGATAGAACATCTGTTGATAAGAGAAGGAAAGAAGGAAAGGATTAATTTGTATTTTATGGTGTAATGAGGGTCTTCATGGGAACCTGCAAAAATGGAGTTTGTGCTCCAGATTTCTAAAAAGGGACTCAGCTGAGTGAGCAATGGGTTGATTTAACTTTGACCCAACCTCCCTTCATCACACACTGGTACCATAAAAGACTCTCATGGCACCACTAAAGAAAGAAAATTGAATTTAAAAAAAAACAAACCCAAACCTCTAAACTGCACCCATTTGAACACTGACAGAGGAGCTCTGCCCTGGCTGGCAGAAAACCTTCCAGCACTTGGGACTGATCTGGATGAAATGTGTTGGAGCCCCAAAGGCTTCACCCTCTGCATTTACTCTCCTGGAGCTACTGCAGCCCCTCAGTGGGACAGGGGCAAAGCAAGAGGGAACTGCAGGCACCAAGTCAATCTGGAAATTTCTTTTAGTTTAAAAAGTGCCTGTGAAGGCCAACAGTGAGAAAATGAAAGATGTTTCTTGTGGGAGATCTCCCAGCTTGTTCTTCTGGCAAAGCCAATCATGGCCAGGAGGGCACAGAACACATGGCATCGATCCCTGGCAACCCTGCCCTTGGCTCCAGCCCCCTGGGAGCAGGCAGGAGGCTGATTCTACGGCAGGGGGTCCCTGAACGAGGCTCTCCCCCAGGCTTGGGTCCCCATCCTCCAGCCTCTGTGCATGAGAAACATCCACAGATCATCAGGGCTCCATCACCTGTGACACCCCGTGCTCTCCTCCAAGCACCCACAGCACAGCCCCAATGTCCCACACCAGCCATGGGTTCTCCACATCAGCCATGGTCGGTGGGGCAGCACCAGCATAGCTGAGCCTCCCTGCTCCCACCACAGAGTACCAGGGCTGGATGGACCAGGTCCAGCACTTGTGTGTGGATGGGGACATGTGTTGGACAAGATTTGTGGAAAGTTATGCTCCTTGTCCTGCCCTGCTCAGAACTGCAGCTTCTCAGCCCAATCCAGCCCAGCCTCTGCCCTAAAACCAGTGGGGAATCACCTCCTCCATGGATTTATTCTGCCCCATCAGTTCCTGAGCCATGTCAGTGCATGATCAACAACAGGTCAGGACTGGTTTGCATTCACCTATTGCCCCTGTAGTTCTCTAAGGTCTGGTTGGTAGCAGCAGGAACCTTGATGGTAACACAGGTAAATCCAGAGGACAGGTTGGGATTGGGGCTGTCCTGCCTGGGCTCACAGGGGCAAAGAGGGAAAACAACCCCAGAGCCAACAGCTGCCTGAGCAGGGAGAGACTGGACCCAGCTGCCAGCAGCTTCCCTGGGACATCAGAGTGTCACAGCCAGGGGAACATACACTGCCTGCAGAATGGATGTCCTTTTCTGCCTGACCTTAATGTCAGCAAGAAAATCCTGTCACAGCAAACAAATGAGAACCAGAGTCACTCAGTTACAAGCAAGCCTTTAATGAGCTATCTTTAAAGGGTGTTTTTTTCTCAGCTTCAGAACATTAACTCTGACTGGGAGATGTTGGCAACCTGCGGCAGCTGCCGATAGACCGAGTTCCAGAAGGTCACGTACTCAGATCTCAGGTCCTGCTTCACAGAGTTCTTGTCCATCTTGTTGTTGATATCCAGGTAGTATTTGCCCTTGTTGGTGTAGGCTGGCCAGGAAACAGGCACATCTGAATTGCCTTTGTTGGGATCACTGGGGGAAAAGGAGACACACAAGATCAGTTTTATCAGGACAGTTTGGGGATGCAGTTTCCAAGAGAACTTCTGGGAATGATCCTGAAAAGTTCCTGGGCAAAAGCAGCAGCCACAAATCACTCACCCAGTCCTGGCAAAATTGGTCCAGTAAGCAATCATGGCCTTGGAGACAGTCCTGTGCTTGGGCAGGTAGCCCATGGGGGTGGCAAAGGGCTTCCCAAAGACGTACTGCAGGTCATCAGCGTGGTCTGCCCCCACCCAGCTGGGGTAGACGGGCATGCGGGACGGCTGGGAGAACACGTAGCTGTAGGTCTTGCCACTCCTGGGAAAGAAAAGAGACTGCATGAGCAAGGAGAAAGCAGAAGAAGGGTTGCAAATTCAAACCCATGCTCCAGATACCATCAGGGCCAGAGATTCGGCCTTGGAAGATGCTCCCATGCATCCCCTCACATGGGGTGGTTTCAGGAGAAAACATCCTGAGGCCATTTTTAGCTTCCATTTCCAATTCTCACCCCAATCCTCCTCCATCTACAGTATCCCCAGGGCTGAGCTGCTCACTTGGCATTCTGCAGGTGCAGGTTCAGTGCCCACTGAGTGGGAACCAGGAAGATGTAGTCAGTGATCAGCTCCACCACTGTCTTCTTAACGACCTCCTGACTGGGGTTGTCACCCCAGCTCTGCGTGTAGATGTTGTAGGTGGCATTGGCTCCAGCCTCACCCCTGTCCACGGTGAGGCCTTTGATCAAATCATAGACCTGGTCCCTGAAATGACAAGTGATATTAATTAATACCTGACTGGCAGCCTCAGATAGGGCAGGGCTCTTGCTTGGTCCTTTCATTTGAAGGCTCTGGACTCAGCAACGCAAGGCCTGGGCACCCAGGCTAGGAATGACACCCTGCTTGGAAGGTTGTGCCTTGTCCACTCAAGTCTAAGCCGTTGAAATTTGGGAGCAGATGGGGGTTCCAAGGGGATGTGTCACTCACGCCTTGACTTTCACCAGCGGGCGGTTGATGGCCGGTAAATCCACACCAGCAAACATGTGCCCATCCATGTCATTGACCCCGGCCACGTAGTCGATGTCAGCAGCATTGGCAAAGAGCTTCTCTGGCATGTCTGGGAGGAAATCCCCATCGACCACGGGAGCGAGGGCGAGAGTGTGAACCAGGGGCACTGCAGGAGACAAGATCAGGGTGTGTTAGGAGTGAGGAAACACAGATGTGTGGGCTGGCATAGCCCAAGAACAGGCTGAGGTGGGCAGTGTTCATCTGGTGCAATGTGCATCTCCCTATAGAAAGGTGACTGCGAGATGTGTCATTAATGTCCCTTTTCTGAAGGGCACAAGCACCACCTCAACACTCCTGGCAGTTGACCCAGCATCATGCAGGAGGTTTGGGGAGCCCAGGGTGGTTGATGGAGCAGAGGGCAGGCCGGGAGACTTACTGGGCAGGTTGGTGAGCTGCAGGTGGTAGGCCAGGGTCAAGGCTTTGGGGTCAGACACACGGAGGCAGTTGGCCAACACGGAGGTATCTTCTGTGGGGCAGCCCACCTTCTCTCCAAGCTGCAAGAGAAGAGACAGAGAAACATCCCAGCTTTACTTCCAAAGCCAGGGGGTGTTTCTATGCAGTCAGAGGTGTGGATTGGTTTTAATCTCAAAGCAGCCACTTTCCACAGCTCTGTTGGGCACAGCTCCTGCCCAATCCCTTTCTAGCCATGCCCTCCTCTAGGGAATTGCTTTTTTTCTTTTTACAGTTTTCCAGGCAAGCCTTGCATGTTACCTTTTTAGCCCAGAGGAGAGGGTCCTTCTGGATGGCCCAGCTGCAGACCCCAACACCGCTCTGGCTGATGGCTCTCTTGAACAGGCCCTTGTTCTTTGGGGACAGTGTCTGGGGGGGAAAGGGAAACAAGAGGGGTTTGGGTACAAACTCCAGAGGAGACCATGGCCTGCCAGACCCCACTGATCACCTCACAGCTTGTGCACCCAGTCTGGGGAAGCTGCCAGGTCTTGTGATGTTCAACAGTCTCAGGAGTTAAAATTCAAAGGCCAGATGCTGAGAAGATGAAGGGGACATGAAAAGTAAAGGCTGTTTCCCCACAGGTCCCAAAAGCAAGGACACGTGGCTGCAGTTGTGGGACTGATGAAACTGAAGAAGGAGGAGCAGCTACAAAGATCTGAGGCTGAGCATTGCTGTCCCAGGCAGGACAGGATGTTAGTGAGGCAGCAGGTGGGGAGGAAAGCAGATGAGTTCTAAGGGGTCCCTCTCTCCCACTGACAGAGAAATGGATCAGATCAGAACCATCAAGGATAATTCACCTGCAGGGAGACACTGGCAGCACCAGCTGATTCCCCAAAG
>VZTZ01003476.1:112776-153575 GCA_013400955.1 Drymodes brunneopygia | reverse complement strand
GGATCATAATTTATTAAACTATATCTTATTATTTCTCTAAAGATTGGCTTTTTAGGATTTATTCATTTCAGATTTATTTATTTGGTTTCTTTAAATCACTCCAGTGATACATGCACAGATACAAGTTAATACTCAGGTATTTTTAAAGATCTTTAATTGATATGGATATTTTAAATTATGTCAGTAATATTAGTGCTCTTAATTGGTTATATAAAAGGTATTGATTTTTAAGAAAATATGCAAAAAGTTTGCACCTTTGTGCATCTTCGTAAATCTTTTGGACAGTATGTTCCTGTTGCAGTTATCATTAGGAACCACAGCAACTGCAGGGAGGGAAGCCGAGTATCAAAGAACTATTTCAGCTAGTGAAGCAAATCTGTAGTCAGAAGCAAGAACAAATCTGTGATCATGATTTTTTTTCACCCTGCTACCTTGTTTGTTTTGTATCTTAATTCAAAAACTGAGATGTTCTTGAAAAGCAGTATTTTTAACTGCAATTTTTTAAATCTTGTTTCCCTAGGCTCCAGTGACTCTTCTGTAGTAGTGATGTTGTCTAGGACTTCAATATGACTTAGCCCCTTACATTCAGAATATACATATATGTTATATACAGTTCAGGTAACTAAAAAGGAGTAATCATTGCAGTTATCCATTTAAAACAGACACATTTGATCTCATTTCCTTTCAACATGATGGGACTAAATGCCCCTACCTCACATGTAGACACTGCATTGTTGACTTCTACATTTTGAAAGAGTGAACTTGAATCTTTTGCCTAGAATACAGTGTCATTTGTTTTTCTCAAGGTTTCGCAGGATATCCTCTGTGGGATCAGCACCTTGCTGTAGTGTTAGGCCTGGAGGACAGAAAGGACACCCTGTGACAGCTAAAACAGCACTAGATGGATGCCTGTTATGCAGCTGAATCAAGCCCTGAATCTCATCCCAATGATCTGCTGTTAACGCCTTTGCCTCTGGGAGGGTCAGACCGAACTATGTCATTACCCGTTTTGCTCTCAGGCAGTTACCCTTTCTTCTCTTCAGGGTGCCCTTCTAACTTCTCACTATTTCACCTTCCATGTTGTGGGCTAGTTTGTACCACAGTAACACAGCACTGAAAGTGGAAGCAAAATCAAAGTTCTCTAAACCCAAGGGGTCATTGATCTGCCTCATAGTAAGGACAAAGTGCAGTGAGTGAAGGAAGAGCCATCTTTAAATCCTAAATTATGATAAGTACTCAAAAAACATTATCTTACAAAGAAAATAGCAGGTTTATGATCCCCAGGTGTAAAAGGAAAGAAAAAAAAAAGCCAGCTTAATAAACCATTAAATATAAAATGGAAATATTAAATGAAGAACTAAATCTTTCCTATGGGAGTAATCACTATGAAATTCCCTTAAATATTAGCTTCTACCTAATAACGCAGTAAAGAAAAAGACCTTGCATATAAAAAGTTACATATTTTAATCCTCTGCTCTGAAGGAAACCCTTAAATTAGATGGCTATTTCAATTTATTTTCAAAACAACAAGAGTAAGTCATGAAGAAACAAGTCTCTCATGGGACTGATCAAAATTGAATTTGCAGTTTCCTGTACTATGCTGGCAATCGTTTACAATAAAAATGGAATGAGAAAGGGAACTTGTCTGTGGGACCACTGAGCCAGGTAATAGCTTCAGTATAACATTGTCACAGAGCCAAAATCAAATTAAAATGTACATAGAATTTTAATATGGTTGAACTAGGCCTCACTTTGCTTATAGGATTCTGGCTTGCAACTTTAACATCAGAAGTGAAAAAAACTACTCATTGGTTATAATCAGGCATTTTATGTTACCAGCAATTTCTTTAAAATAACATGACATTAAAATCGTGTCAGGCAAAACAAAGAAAATTAGCTTGCAAACTATTTCGGTTGGAAACTGTTATGACATAATGGAAACACGAAGGAAAGCCATGCAAAAACTTTTAGTTTCTAGTTCTTCTCTGTACACCTACAAACCTTGTAAATTATAACTACATTCTCCTATCTTACAAAACCAAAAGACCTCATAGGTACAAAGTGAAGAACACGGAATACTTCAAATATTTAATTATTTTCATATACCTAACAATAAATAAATATATTTGTATATCCATAGTGTGTTTCACACGAGTAGGGAACAAAGAATTTCAGTTCAAAAATAACACATTAACTTGATTTGAAGGAAATCTTCTCAGCCACATAACAAGCCTGGCCCTGCAGAACATCCTTGCTAAACTTTGCAGAAGTTAATTTCCACAGGCAGCCAGCCTGTGAGTGCAGACTATATTTATAAATTATACAAATAATTAAAAATACTCACCGGAGCAGCATCCTTGCTTTGTGGTACACAAGTACCCTAAGCACCAAACTACAGGGCTAATATTTCACTTTGCTTCTGTCACAGTGGATATTAAATAGCTATGCAGATGAAGACAGCTGGAACAGGGAAGAGTTACACATTGCAAAATAAATAACCCAGAAAACAGCCAACTCTCCTCAGTAAATTCTGCTGTATTTTTAGACATTATCCCTACAAAAATGGCTACTGTACAAGCACTGAATGGCTATGCAGCTGATCTACAGCAAATCTGTAGCACGGAGTATTGTGACCTGCAATGCACATGTATTTCAAATGCACTGAAATAGTGAATACAAAACATTCTTTTCCAGAACTCGAGGATTAGCAGATCTCTATCATGGTACTCCTCTAGTCTGCATAGATTCAAAATTCAAGCCTTTAATGCAAGATGAGATTTGTAGATTTATTAAAAAGGAATATTAGTTGTATAAATAGCTCTTTTAAGAATCAAAGTACAGCAAATTACACTTTCTTATGACCTGTTTTATATTAGTAGAAGTTTGTTTCATTACCACTGTTAAAATCACTGTCACCTACTTCATTACATGACACACATACCTTTCTGCTTAGTGCAAGAATAGAAAGAAAAGTAGACAATCATTTATTTTGCATGTAAGCAAATTGCTCATTAATAAACAAAGGCATGAAAAATAGATTTGACAATATGTATACAGAACCTCCTCGTACATTTCTACCTCTCCAGCAGTAGGGAAGCTCCAAGCAGTCAGCCAGCTTTCATTTACTTCAGGATAAAAGCAATCACCTCCAAGCAACTGATAGGCTGGAAACTCAAGTGTGAGCTTACTGCTCAATTACCTGCTTTTGTTCCCAAACTTTACTCATACTCTTGTACTATGTCAGATAGGGTGGCTGTAAGGTTTCAGAGTAGGGAACTTCTGAGGGCTCTTACTTTGGTGTGTAGAATAGACTCACTGAGGCACAGCTTCAGACACACCTCAGGGTAGGTATCTAAATACGTGAAATTTAGCTACGTGCCCAAAACTGCCATTACAGTCAAGGGTGACACTGGGCTCAGCTCAGTTGTCTAAGCACAGGTTTCCAGTGACATTTGGCAAGCCGAGAGGTCCTTAGTGATAACCTGGGTTTTTGTCTCCACAGGAGCAAAATTCTCCTCACTGGTTTATGTGTATGGTATAGTTCTTTTCTCCTTATTACCTGGATTAATTCTCTCTTTACTATACTTCATCTGCAGGTATAGCTATTTACAGAAAAAGTCAGTGCTCGGTTGGCTAAATTCTGTAATAATGTATTGTAATGTTTTATTAATTCCAATTTGATGCAGTTCTACCCTCCCTCACTTTTCCTTTTTGCCGTTTTGATAAGATGGTTTTCTAATTTAAAAAGTCACTTAAAATACAATCAGATTCTTCTGCTCTAGATGTAAACATACCTATCTTTAAAGATTTCATGTAAGACCAGATGAAGTTAGGTTTACTTCTGTTGGGAAAGAAAACTGCTTTTACCTCTCCCAAAGTCTTTGAAAATGTTGCACATGACTGCACTTCTAAGCAGCATGTCAGTTTCACTGAGACACAATTTGGAAAAAAGAAAAAAAGGTTAAAAATAAGACTGTCTTTACTGTAAAAACTGCAAAATTCTTTGAATCTCTCATGTATAATATGTAGTTCATAATAACATAAGTATCTGTTGAAGTGACAGTGTACAGATCTATCAGCTCTATACACAGTAGTTCCACTGTAGGACTAATAATGAAAAAAAATCATGCACAAAGTTATGAACAAATTCATTTTCTTTTAATACTGATACATAATATTCTAAATTTAAACCAATTCTGAAAGTCTTTATGACTGAAGCAATCCATCCTATTATGTTACAGTAAAGAACTATGTAATCTTCTTGGAGAGATTAATGAACAAATCCTTTTTGCTAGAGCATAACACCCACAGATTAATCTTAAAACTAGTTAAAATATTCAAATCACTTAGCTTTTCTTCATAAATCACATTTTAAACCTGTCCTAAGGCCAAGGAAAGACTGTTGAGAAGTCCAGTCTAATCTCTGGTCCCCAGACATAAATCTTATTCACAACGTAATTCTTGGCAACTGTTTTCTTGTCCAGCTTGTTTCTAAGACATAGAATCCCCAAAATTTTTAACCAAAAGAATTTTAATGTTGTCATTGGAAAATATATGATAATATTGATGCTATATTTTCTTTACTGCAGTATGACACCATTGAGTTTTTATCTACTATGAGTACAGATAAGTACTTTCTTATATGTAGTTTCTTCTATGCAGAGCATATTTTTTCCCTCTTCTTTCCAACTGGTCCATGTCTTTCAAGTACACTGCCCAAAACTGAACAACATTCTCCAGTCTAGCAATGCAAAACAGAAGTTCCAATTCACAGATCTCCTGTCTTTCTGTTTAAGAATCTTGCAACAGTTGTCTGTCTGACAACAGTATGAACCAGCTGACTTTTGTCATCTTTTGATCTATCATTACTCTCAGAAGTTCTACAGAACAAATCCATTGCAAGATATCCCCTATACTATTACATCTTCCACTGTTCCTTCCCAATTAAATGGAACACCTTGCATTTGTTCCTACTGAACAACAACTTTTTCACACTTTGTCTTCATCGTGTCAGGACTATTTTGAGTTCCATATTTCAACAAGACTTGATTTGCTAACTTTTTAGATTTTTTTCTTTTTCTTAACACAGAATAAAAATACTAAGTGAAAACTTCCATGCGTATTTGAAAACCTTGGAAATCTAAAAGGCTGCAGCCAATTCTATCTTTGAAATAATACTAAACATCCATTCAAAACCATCAACTTTATACTACCTTCTCTGCTGGAGGTCAGTCTTCTTTCAAACTCCTGAATTTTACCAGCTATTAGCTTCCCAAAGTTCTCAGAATAAGCAGGAAGCAGGCATCCATGAAAATGCAAATTTTCTATGGCCACTGCTCTCAAGGGAATGATGCTTTAAATTTGTAATTCACGGGTTTTTTTAATGCATAACTACATAAAGTATAAAAAATCTAAATAAGCATACATCTACACTAATCACTATGTTATAGAAACATAAACCCAAATAGTAGTTAGCTGGGTACTAACAAAAATATGAAGAAAAATCTTAGTACTCACCGAGTACAAGACTGAACAGTGCATCAACATCAGCTTAATTGTAAATCAGACATTATTGTAACTAGGAGAAATAATTGACAGTAAATAAACAGGCTGAGACTAGAATCCAAGACCACAAGTGCACACTTGAAAAGTACAATTTAAGAAAAGACTGATGTGGTGAAAACNATATATATATACACACACACAGCCCAGGAGTGCCTACAGGTAGAGCACACATATAGGCAAATAGGTATCTACAGATAAGAATGAGGTAGAGTAGAATCAAATTCCTTTGGAATGATAAAAGACTTGCTTGCAATACAGAAATAAAACTCACGGTTAATACTAAAATTTTAGGTAGTAATCTAAATCTCCACATTTCTGCACTTACAGCAGCCCCCTTAATGCTGTGTTTTATGTATATACAGACATACTGGGTCCAAATCAAAGTTATATTAGCATAATGTTTATCCTTCTTTTTTATTATAAAGGACTCAAAATACCATATGAATAGATGATTTCTGAAGTTAATAAAGTTTGTATAACAGCTTTGTTCCTTAGACCAATCAGTGGGTATAATCATTCTTCTGTGTTATTAAAATTCCCTACTTCCTCAGTCCAGAGGGGAGCATGACCATGGCTGTGGGGAAGGGCTGCAGAGCAACTGAGAAAGAGGAACACAACTCTGGTGAACCACAGATATTTTTGAGACCCTCGTCCCTCAGTATAACAGAGTGAAAAATGGAGTCTCTTAACCTGTCCACATTTTCATCTTTTAATAGAATCCTTAAGTTTCATTTAATTAAAAGAAGTTGGGATTCACTGGTATTTAGATTTAGGCTTATTTATATCACACTTAAAATATAAAGGATTATGGGGATGAGAGAGAAGAAAATGTTGGAACATCAAAGCAGTTTGTTTGCAAATGATCTGAAAGGCAACATATCATTTGAAACCATGAGAGATATAGCAGCTCTAGCTGGAAGTTTTCTGATCTTCAAATCATTCCTCAGAAAACTTCACAAATGTAAGCAATTGAATCAGTGCCAGGCCACATTTAGTTTTACAAAGATGAACAGAAATTCCATTATTTCTTATGGCTTACCAGAGAAAGCAGCTCAGAGGATTTCAACACATTTTCTAGTTCACACAATTTACTTCAGCTAATGACTAAAACTTTATCCTATTTAAAGGTAATAATTGTACTGTGATCTCAAACAATATGATGTAACAATTTGACTTCATTTAATTCTGCTGTAGGATAAAGTGGAAATTGATCTATTGTGTAGTAATAATTTCACAGAAAAACATGAAACTGCATCAAGAAACCCTGATTAAATATACTTCAGAACTTACATGGTAAAGGCATTAAATTTTTCCTACACCATAAGAAGTGTCAGGTAAGGCTCTATTGAAGAGTGCAGTTTATTACCTATTGCATACAGACACACACTTGCCAAGTCCACTGTTTCAGCGACAGGCAGCCCCATTTAGAAATGATTGATGCTTCCATATTTATAAAAAAATGTGCTACAGTACTAGAGCTGCCAAATATAGTAGCACAAAGAAAAGTCCATTCGCTTTGGACTCCACAACTAAATTCTTATCTCTAAAATTCCCTTTCAACCAGACAAGCTGCTATTTTGTTCTATGTCATACATGGCCACTTTTTAAAGGGTTATGAGCTCTCTTGTGGAAAAATAGTGAAGTGACACAAGATCTGCTATTCTGTTGCACAGCGCTTCATCCTACCACAGACCACCAGATTCTTAGATGCCTATGCAATTCCTCTCCAAATTTTAGAAATTGTAGGGTTTTCTTTTTTCTCTACACAAAAACCAACACTGCATTGTGACTACACTGTAACCCTGGTGGCATTTGTTAATGTTGGCATTTGTTAATGTTTTGATTACAGGTATAGACAAAGGTCACTGTGAACTTTGAGTAACATCTAAGAACCATACAAAATGAATGTGTACATTTTGAGAGAGGTTTACAGCATGTAAATGTAAGGTTTAAAAAGTATTTGGGTTTATGGTTACTAGAACTGAGATGTTACAGCAATCCCTGTACAGCAACAATCTCTTCCTCTAATATTAAGAAATAATAAAAAACCAGAAATGTGCAAGAATGTTATCCTATTAAAATGACTCTCTTGAAAGACAATTATACAGCTTAAGTTCTTTAGTAACCTTTCCCAAGGGAAAAATGATTTATTGTTCTCCATAATGTATCTCCCACTTACCGGATTAGTACCTTATTTAACTTCATAGTCACCTATCCTCCTGTTCCCTTACCATTCCTCCAAGGTATTAAAAAGAAATAGATTCACAGTGAAAAAAAAAATGCATTCTGAAATACTGTGAAACATCAGGAAAAAACTGTAACAGTACTCAGTAGGATGCAGTACACATGCGGAGCAATTTGCACCATGTAGCTTGACATGTCCTAAGATACATGAAATTTTTGCAACATTTGAAAATTGTCCATAGTTACTGTCAGGAGGCAGCACTTACCACAACACAGAACCATGGAATTCTGATGAACATTAGAAGGTGACAAAGATATGTCAATATATATAGATGAATTTACTCTCATATAAAGACAATAAATATAGCAGGGGGAAATAGTAGTATAACAAAAATCTCTCTTTTGTAGCACTCCAGGTGTTAATTTTGCATTTTAGTATGGCCCAAATTTAAGAAGTTAAAGAGAAACATCAAGTTAAGGTTTACAATTCAAATCAAAACACCTTACAAAAATGATGTCTTACTTATTCTCAAATTTAGTTTTTTAAAAGTCACAAATTCCAAAAGTTAAGCAGTTTCTAATCACCTGCATGATTTAATACTCTTTATTTGAAAGCATAAAAGCATAGGGAACTAAAAATTAATGACTTTCATTACATCATAAAATAATGAAAGATGAAAATCAAGAAAAGTATGAACAAGTTTGGAAACAAAAAGCATAAAGCTTTACCTTGAAAAGCAGCTGCATTACGAGATATTAAAAATTTCAGTGTAGCACTTGATGTTTGAAGCACTTGCTGTACATCTTGCTTTGCTGCAGTCTGATACCTTTCTTCCATCTTTTTGGTACAGCATGTTGGATTTTTAGACGTACAAACCTGGAGATCAACACCTAAGGAAAAGGCAATTACATTGATTAATAAAAACCAGGAATATGCAAAACACAAACACCTAGAAAACAGCTACCTTTGTTTTTTAACATGGGTGTTGACACATAGAAGAAATGCACAAAGCTTTAAAACATTTGGTCTTGTTAAACAAAAGGGGATATTAATCAAAATTCTGTGGGACGAGTACACTTATTACAGTTAATTAATGTCATATAATTTCCCTGACACTGTAATCTTGTTCCAGCTGTGAATATTGCTAACTAATGTTGGTAAAATAAGTTGAGTATTCCTTGTACATCATGATACAGGCAGTAGATGTCCCATTCCTGGAAACACTCAAGATCTGGTTACATGGAGCTCTGGGCAACCTGATCTAGTAGATGATGTCCCTGCTCATTGCAGACTAGATGACCTTTAGAGGTCCCTTTCAATACAAACTATTCTGTTCTATGATCCTCTAGAATACTGAACTGCTGGAGCAGTTCATGGCTGGCACTCCTGCTCTTCTGTAAATCTTGGACTAGAAAAAGCTAACTACTTCTAAACATTACAAACACACCAGTGGAAAGCCCATTCCTGACAGGCTCATAATGAATATGCTTGTATTACCTTTTACATGGAGCAGTCCTAACTTCCAGTCTAATCTCCCTGTGTCTTTCTCTAATGCCAAACATACCCATGAATCCATGACACTGACTCCCTACTTCCCTAATAGGTTGGGAGACATTTCTACAAAGGAGTATTTTTTAAAAATTTTGGGAATGCTGAAATCCCAGAGGGGCAATTCAGTACCTTTATAACTTTACAATTGGAGCATAATCAAGCATTAAAACCATTATTCACCTTCCTTGTTATCATGTGGTATTCAAAATTTATTTTTTTAATACTGTATCTAAACAATGCTTTCTAATATAAGGAACAAACATATCATGAAAGAATAAATATGAGAATTTAAATTATATTAATACAAAATTTAACAGTCCAATACAAATTCTGTCCTCAAATATGTAGTTTCACTGATAGATATGACAAGATTCTAGAAAACACAGTGAGAAACTTCTTGTAATCTGCTGTAATTCTAATCCTGCAGCTCTGTGTATAAACATTACACTTTCTTCGTAATAGGTAAAAATGGAAGATTATGATTAGAAGAAAAAAGCAAGAAATTATAAAGTCAAATCCATATTGCTCGTGACTCTGTAGCCACGTTCAGCTCTTACACCACCTTTTGGTACTTTAACTTTTATTTTTCTACCACTAAACCTACAGGATTCAACGTTCCTTTTAAATAATTTTTCCTAATTTTTCCTCTAATAAATCATTCTAAGTATGAATACAGTTGTGTGGAAAGGGAGGCTTTACATATTTTGTACCCTATATATTAATTGCCTTATGTAAATTAGGTGTTTAAATACTATATTCCAGAAAGTTAAGAAAGAAAATGTTAAGGTACTGACAGCTGGATTGGAGCATTCTGGAAGAATGGTGATATGTTTAAAACTGGAAGAATGGTGATATGTTTAAAAACATCATATCAAACTTACATCCCTTTATCCATGTGATGGTTGAAGCACTTCAGCCGCACAGTGAGAAAATATGTTATTTACATACAGCAATCCCAATCCTTACATCACTACAGACTTACACTTTTATGATGAGTTATTAGAAAGACAATTTTGTACAGACCAGAAGTCTCCTCAATACAACAGCTTCATCTTCAAACTTCAATACAGCTTTCATACAAGACCAAATACCAGCAGGAGACTTACAACTACTCCAGATGAAGAATATAGCTGGGGTGTGGATTAGGGAAGGGTTTTGCTTTGTTTTACAGAATATTTAAAAACTGGGAAAATACCCCACCCCACTGCCATCTATATAAAACAACCTACCTTACCCTCTAAACCTTAGCAGATAATAATTACATATAAATGTGCTCCCTCTGCTTGGAACTGAAAATGTAAGAAAACTTGGCAAAATGTTATTATCACATTGTCTGAAACACAAATAACGTTGTGCTTCATACAACAGCATTTTAGGCAACAGCATTGTTATATAAGAAAACATAACTTCATAATGAGAAGTGTGTACCTGAGTTGTCAAACCAAGTAAAAATACTTCTGAGTATTATTCCTTATTCTCCTACTAAGTTCACATGTGTCTTTTACACAAGAATAGCTTCATTTTTCAGAGGCAATGATCTCCTTTTTCCCTATTATCTTCAGTAAAGTGGATCTTGCACAAACCCATTGGGCTATTTTTCCAATATGCATGACCTTTCAACTTTTACATTTTAGTTATTAACAAATAATATACAGGGTAACTGCTCACATGCAGTTCCCCTGTGTACACAGGCACAGACATGAACAACACCTCTCTAATATTAAAATGAAATAATCTAAAAATTAGCTCTATTACCTAAACTCTTCTTAGTATTTTAAACAATTGCTTAGCTTTCAAACCTTTGCCTTTTGTAAAGCAGACACTAATTTGAAACTTTGTCTAGGCTTTAAGGACTGTAATATAGCTTCAAAAAGACACACTTTCAGTAATACTCTAAAATACTAATGAGTATTTGTATATGGCTTGAGACGACTCTTCAGTATTATTTCATTCCCTCGATTTTACAAAAAATATTTTTTAAGCAGCATCTTTTGAACATGGATCTCATTCTCAACCCCAAGGGAACTTTGTTTAATACTTTTAAGACTGCTAATCACCTACATATAAAGTACATTTTATTGACCTACTTTTGTTCCAGCTCATTAAACACAGCTGCTTTCATCGGCCAGGAAAAAGTAACCAAATAGAACATACAAAGAACCCAATCAACTGAAAACTGAATTGTTGCCTAAAACCCACAGAGTGGTTTTGTAGTTTTTTGTAGTATTTTTAGAGATCTACAGAACAAGGAACAGCTTACAAATAATGTTTCAGAAGAAGACACATAAACCAGAAAGTGAAACAGGTCCTTCAATTTCAGTACAAACAATATTATAAAACCCACACAAATATTTTCTGAGTTTTCACATCTAAAAAACTTTTCATCTTCCACAAGATTTGTTTTATCAGTAATTAATTTGGAAATAGAGGGAGAAAATTCTTTATACTCCAAAAAGGCCTATCGGCTCTTTTCATTCTGATGGCTCTTCACTGTGATCTACTTTGAGACAAGACCACAAGACAGTCAGAAGTGAAGTAACTTAGCCTGTAATAAAAATACATTGATGCAAACAGTTACGGCATAGGGAAGGTTTTAGAACTGAAAACAATCTAGATGAGTCTAGGAAAGACAGTTTGGGAAGAAAAACTTAATTGTTCTGAGGTGCAAGTTTACCTATCTGGAACTGATTTCAAACTTTTATTCGTGGTCGCAGCTGTACAAATCTGTTTACAGTACCTTGAGGCAAACAAATGCTGACAGGATGAGGACATTAACTGCCAGGAAGAGAAAATGCCAGATCTGTGGTGAATTTCTGCCTGCCTACTTAGACTTCCAAGAGATCAAATCCAAGGTCTGAAAAATCCCAAAACAGACATAGGATTGTCATGATAAACAGTCTTTCAAAAGCCAGCACTGAAATGCCATATGGCTTGGAAGCAATTGTCAAATCAGTAGTTTATTTCAAAATGGATTTGGAACCTGTATCAGGCATAAGTCCTTCTCATGCTTATCCTTTAATATTTATTAACTGATTTTTGTTACAAGCACCACTCCAGATTTAGCATTACTTGCTATCACTATGATTGCTGTGAAGTACTTCAGCTTTGCTCAGTAAAAGAGATAGAGACCAGCCTCAAGCACCTGGCCCTGACTGTTGACACTGTTGAACTATCACCTCACTTTTTTTCTGTGGCTCTATTCAACAGGCGCCAGTATCCCTCTCGCCTGCACTTCAAGAGATGGTACATTCTTTACCCTGCTTTCAAAGGACACTCCAGACAGCACTGTAGTTTAAGTTTGGCTCCTTCCTTATATACTGCAAGCTCATCTTCCCACCTACTAAGAGGCACCCCCGCAAGGTGAAGCCATCCGTCCATATACCCACACTACAGCTCACAGAACAAAACGTCTTGTCCTGTCCAAAAGCCTTCCCATTTTTCAGACTACCTGAATTTCTGGGCAGGGGAACCCACAGTGCCTTGGTGCTACAAAAGCATCATATTGGTTCTCAAGAAGATTCAAGAGCAAATCCCATGGAGTGAGAACAGTCCATTCCTTCTACAAAACACCAGCCTCAAGCAATGTAGACACAAACCTATCTGTTCCACTCAGCACGAGAGTCAGGAGTCAGTCCTCTGTCTTCTATTGAGCAGCACCACCTTTCAGGCCAAGCCAGACAGATCAAGTCCTAAGACTACTAAACACTGTTGACTTCCTAGAGAAGCTGAGAGACTGGAGATTGAGATAAAGGAGCTGCTACATAGTTGAGCTCATTTTTTTGTTGATTTTAATCTCAAAATATTGTGCCGGTTTCTTTTTCACAGTGATCATTTTGTGGATCCAGAGGTGAAATGTTCACACACACAAAAAATTATGTTGCTGGCAACAGTCCTTACAAAAACAGATGTGATATAATGAACATCAGTAACTGATTTGACAGAACAATTCACTTTCTGTCTCTAAATCCTTTTCCAGAACTCTGAATGTCTGTTAAATAAAGAGAGTAATTGGAAGTCCCCTGCCTGCACACAGCAAACAGAAAAAAAAATTGACTCGAGGTAGAACCAAAATCCAAATTACCTGAAGGTAAATTATACAAGAAACCCAAATTAAAATTCAAATATTATCTTGGAATTGCATTAAAGTAACCTGCTTAATGAAACTGACTTCTATTGTTACTTTAAGGGGAACTAGCAAGAATATTTTAACTTGAATTAACAATATTATAACAGACCAACCTTTTCTGTCATTCTCTCATCCTTCCAGCATGGTTTTTCTCATTTATTCAATTTCATATTCATAATGATTCTCTATCAAAAAGCCTTTGCAATAAAATTTATACTAATCACAGTCTTCACTCTCTTTTATGGTTTTTGTTCTAATAATTGCACACATGATCTCCCAACATTTGCTGAAAAGAAGTCTAGATTGATCCCTGAAAAAAACCCAAAACCAAAAACCTAAAATCAAAAAAGCAAACAAGCAGAAACCAACCAAAAAACAAACTGCTGAGAAAAAAAAGTATCTCCTGCACCTTTTTCCCCACTTCACTGAGAATTGTTCGATTCTACAGTGACAGCAAATGTAACACTTTTCAAGAAACCACAGAATTCAGTTTTTGGTGCAAACAGAAGCCTGAAAGTTTGTTCACTGACATACCACCAGAGGCTCTCTGTCAAGAAGGCAAGAGTGAATGTCTACCAGCCATCCTATTCTGCTGGTGCTAGAACAATATCATAGAATGGTTTAGATGGGAAGGGACCTTACAGAATATCTAGTTCCAACACTCTGACATGGGCAGGGACATCTTTCACTAGACCAGGTTGTTCAAAGCCCCATCCAGCTGGGCCTTGAACACTTCCAGGGATTGGGGATCCAAAACTTCTCTAATCTACGTATTCTGAAAGAAGGAAACCAGAGAAAAAATATTATTTGCAACCAAGATAACAAGAAGAGCTCAGCGCTCCAATTTACTTTTTCTGAAAAAAATAAGCTGCTAAAATCAGCTGAAAGCTCTAGATTTACTAGCATATATTGGGCAAAAAAGCGAAAGTCTTCAAGAAAGTTGCTTAGGTTACAGTACCAGAAAGGATATACAATACTTGAATAGAGGATATTTAAAGTATTTTGCAGACAACAATTTCTTTTTATTCAAAATTCCAAGTCATATTGATCCACAAAAATAAAAACTTCAAAGCTAACCTTTGAGTTCCTTCTATATTTATTTCATGCTTTGCATATTGTTTGATTCTTCATACAGCAAAAAAGTGTCTTTTAGCATTTTTAATAATTGAGGTTATTCTGTACAGTCCCACCAAAAATGTACATGTAGCACAGAAGCAGACAGGAAAAAAATCAGTATTTTTGCAACTAACATTTAACATCAGCATGAAAGCAATAAATGTTCCAATATAGCATGTGATGGGGCTAAGCATAAGTCTGTACTACAGTTCCCAAATCACTTTTACAAAAGACCAAGAACAGTTTGTCAAATATCTTGCTTGCTAGGGGTAGCAGTAAGTATCTTGGGTTTGGTAAATACATTGATTTATCTTGATCATTAGTTACCATTTTCAACACTATGATATCCTGTGCTATATGAATGGTAACACAAAATCAAATTTGTAGTTCCCCTATCCTTCAAGATCACTTTCATGTATATGTATATGTCATTTTTCATAGGATGACAGAGGTAATTTTTTTCTCCCTTAAAGATACACAACCTTTATACAATAGTTACAAAACTAATTATATAAAATAAAGCAGTTTTTTGAGCTAACATATATTCAAAATACAGACACACAGCAACCTCCAGAGCTAGAATTTGCACAATTTACTGACATAAGGGTGCTTAGATTTTATTCCTTCTAAGAAGAAAAAAAATGTGAATGGTACTGCCTTTTTTTAATACATGCAATGAAAACAAGGCAAATATAAGACCTATAATTTTATTGACTTCCACTGTATACAAATCTACACAACACCAGCATTACTGTTGTTCTTCAGCTGGTGATCCTACTCCACCCCAAAGATTCAGCTTAAAACATTTAAATCAAAGTGTTCTTAACAAGTTATGTCAAAGGTACTACTAAAATAAAGACACAGAGGCAATGCAGTAAAGGCCTTTATGCAGCCTGTTCAGAAGACAACACCAACATTCGATAATAGAGTAGCTCCAAGATGTCACAAGCTGCATTGGCTGTGCATTGTGGTTGCCCACAAGGAGCACCTGAGATGCCAAAGGTGTCCCACCAACCACACACTGCCCTGCCAGAAAGATATAAGTTTCCCAGAGGTATTGCATCTGTCAGCCCCATTGGGAACATTATGGAAACCCTAAGAAAATAAAAATGCTGCCAGATGGCCACATTTCAGCACCCAAATTAAACCTTATAAAGGCAGCTTGGACACCTATTTTCATAAGTGGACACCTACAAAAAAATGTGCGTGTTGTATGGGTGCGTGTGTGTGTCTTATACACAAATACATTTCTAACTGCCATCAGAAAAGGTTTTAAAATATTTTTACGTCTTGCCTCAAAAGAAGGCTTAATACAGAAGATCAGTAGCAAAAACGGACACTTCTTTTCCCATTATGCTTTCAGCCTATGAATACCTTTAATCACACCTAAATCTTCTAAAATACTCATTTAATCCCCAGTTTCCTGCCACTGCAAATTCTGGATAGATTTGACTGTTTCAATTATTTGTTTGATGATATCTGAGATCAATGCTAGTCAGAGCAAGAACTCTGGCTGCCCACAGCAATGTAATTCCTTCAGAGAGTGAAAGGCTGCTGACCATGCAGCTGTACCACACCTCCTGCTGCCCACTGTTTGCAAGGGCAACAGCAGAGAAAGCAATTCTTTTATATCCTTACAATTCAAACACAGCTTTTTCTTTGAACAGGAAATATGGAAAAGTCAAAATCAAAAGAAGAAAGTGAGTGGTGGTATAAAAAATATTCTAGGGGAAAGAAGGAAATCAGAGAAGCAGAAGAAACATGTATAAGGTATTATAGTTCTTTTCTCTTGAATCAACATATTTCCTCCCTATCCCTAGTACACAAATGAATGGTATGGTAATCAAAATAAATGACAATGACAGAGAAAGCACAATAATTACAGCAGGCTATGGAATTAGAAGAACATAGATAAAGTGATACCGTATCATTCATATTGATATTATTCTCACAAATAATCAGCACAAGAAAACTAAATCACTGACAGGGCTGTAACTCAGATTTCACTTTCCAGACACCTTAATTTGCACAGTACCTGTCTAATCAGGCTTTCCAATTGAAGTGCTTATTTTCTTTTTATCAAAGACAATTATAAAATCTTTAGGTTAGGACAATACAAGAAGACAACAATGCATGTTGAGAAATTTACTAGTAACCTAAATATAATACTCTGATTTGTAAACTACATACTGAAATATTGACCATTTTAAGAATTATCTGTCATGTTTAAAGCTAGAGTCCTTAAGAGCTGTATTTTGGAGGGATTCCTTTAAAATAAACTTTGTATGACTTACCTCAATTTGCAGAGTTAATAAAAACCACAAAATTATCTGAAAAAAAATGAGGCTAGCTATTGATATTTTAAAGTGAGGGGGACATTAAGTCAGATTTGTTGCATTTTCTGTCAAAAAGCACTAACTCACATTTACTAGTTAACTTTTCATCCAAACAGGAACACACTTTACAGATGTGTAAAAAAAAAGTTATTTTCTCATCCTATATCACTGATCACAAAAATACTTGCATTTTAATTGTCTGAGTTCTCAGAAACCTGGAAACAAAACCTCAAACCTAAAAACGTACACTTTATTATATATGTGCTTTGCAGTGTCATTCAGTATCTACTTAAAAAAAAAAAAATCGTTGATACAAAGCTAGGTATAGTCAAACTGCCATAAAGACTCTACTTTCCCGGGAATTTTATTCCATTACAATGACAGGCAGATATCCAGTACGGAAAATGCGCAGCCCGATCGCTCGTAGCGGTGTAAGTCATTCTCATTTCACGGCCGAGTAACTCCAGCAGCCCCAGGCGCAGTCCGGTGCTGTCCCCCGCCTGCAGGGTCCGCGCTGGCACCGCCGTCCCTGCACCTGCCTGCAGCCGGCTGTAAGCAGGGTGACCCCAGCTGAAGCGGGCTCGCTCTGCTCTGCGCGACACGGAGTGGAAGTGGGTGTGCACACGGGGGTTTTAGGCAGGTGTCGGGCTGCTCCAGTGCCCGCAGCCCGAGAAGAGCGCTTTCTCTCTGGAGTGCCAGCAGCCCCCTCACCCAGCCCGATGTAGGTACGGAGCCGGCGGGGGACCCGAGGTGCCCGCGAGGCCCAGCCCCGCCGCCAGCACCACCCTCCCATCGCCGCCGGCGGCACCAAATTTAAACGCGGCGGCCCCCGCCGCTGCCGGTGCCTCCCGCCCGGCAAGCGCTGCCTTCCTTACCTGCCCGCGGGGACTCCGGGACGCCGCCGAGCGGGCCGAGCCGCCGCAGCTGGAAAACTTTCCGCACCGCCTCGCAGCTCGGCGGCGGCTCCTCCGAGGCGGCGGCCAGGAGCAGGACGCCGAGGAGCAGGACGCAGAGGCGAACGCTGTTCCCCCCCATGGCCCGACACCGCCGCCAGCTGCCGCAAGAGCGCGTCCGAAGCGCCCCGAGCCACCGCCCCGGGGGAGGCACCGCCCGCCGCCCCGCAGGGACCCTCCCCCGGCCCGGGCCCCGCCCGAGGAGGGGCCCTCACGCCCGGGCGGCAGCAGGAGGACGCTGCCCTGCGCCGGGGTCGGGGCTGGGGGCTAGAGGAGACCCCCTCCACGTACACCCGGGGTGCAGGGAGTGCGGGTGGAGGAGAAACCCACAGGCAAAGGAAGCGACGGCATGGTGGTGGAGCAATTTCGCGACCCAAAAACACGCAAGAAAAGAAAAAAATTAAAATTGTAGCGCTTTGGGGAACTGCTAGCAACAGGCTTAAGGTTGCTTACCTGTCAGTAAGGTATGCCATTCCGTTTGGCTTGAAATGCCAAACTTTTGTTTTTCTGACAAAAGTTTTCAAGAATTTGGCGGTCTTCAAGGCATTTTCAAAAGTTACAGTTTCCTTTGGCAATTTACAAAACCTTGTCCTGTCTACAAGCTGAAGTCCTCTAGGAACTGTTAGAGCAGCCAAGGAAGCAGCTGGGACACATCAGGTTATCTTCAGAACAGTTTTATTGCGGCCAAAATCAAGAATCTTCTTCATGCACAAATTTTAGATGTCACACCTTACCCCTTAGAGCCGGAAATTTTTCTTAGTATGTTTCAAAGCTGCCAGTGGTCATTCAGCACTGTAAGACATAAGGCTTTCAATTTAAAAGAAATCTTTAATCTGTGTCAGGAATTTCAACACAATACTGCAAAACCAGTTCTAAGTGTTGGTTATACCACACATTAATTTGAATACAGTTAACAAACCAAAACATGTTATTAAAGTTTGCACTAGAGATCAATTACATCACTACTGAGCAAACCAATAAAACAATGTCATTATCCAGTCTACTGAATGACAGTTCATAAGAAGGGGAGAGGACTAGTATTTCTGAATCATCCATACTCCTGGGCTTGGCAGCTTCCTTCTGTCAGCAAACTCCAACATAGATTATAAGCAATGTCCTTTAAAAGAATTTGTTCTACTGTTCTTATACTTTGATGTATAAAGAGTCAACATAGATGACAGGTTACAATCTAGCAACAGATGATGTTGGGAAATCTCTAGAACCCCTTTGCTTCAAACTGAAACAGTACTTTCTCAGGTCTTCCACTAGCAGCAATTCAGAAAAACCTCTAGCCTCCAGCTCTACAATTTAAGGGAAAAGGGAGGTTTTTGGTAAGAAATTGAATGTACACATTTTAACTAGCTCTTTCAAGATGAGAAAGCTTCTAGTTTAGTCCAAAAGGTGAAGTGGGTTTTTGATTGTTGGGGGATTTGGAGAGTTGGTTTTTCAATTTTTATTTTTTGTTAATAAATTTAGCATAGGAAGTGGGGAGGAAATTATTGGTTTTGGCTTAATTAGAAGATTAAATTTAATTTCAGGTTTTATGTTTCAAAGCATCCCTGATTTTAGTCTTAAAATGTATATTTTAGCTAACAAGATTCATGAATTAATTATTCTGGGATATACTAGGTTGAATTTATATTTGCTAGTGCTGTTTAGCTAGTAATGAGCAGACTCCTGCCTCTGGCCATGGGGCTCACTTTCGTGACTGTATTTTGAATCTAGTGCTTTTTAGTGGATACATTTTTCTTTTGCTGCTTGCTGTACTGCTGTACTGCTTATCAGCTTACTGTATTGTGCCTGGCAATGCTTTGATAACAGCCATGCAGATGTGCCTCCATGGGATAGCAGGTGGCCAGAGTGTGGCTGCTGTCCTGTCCTGCTGTACTGGACAGACTGAACTTCAGTCTGAACTCGAGCTGAAAGGACTGTGACCTGTCAATGAGTCCATGATGGAGGAGAGACCCACCAGCAGCCCATGGAGACCCCCATGCCAGAGCAGGTGGATGCCTGAAGGAGGATGTGACCCTGCAACATGCCTGTGATGGCAGAAGAAAGGAACTCCTCTCATTTTAACATGAGAATATATATACATATATGTGAAGTTTATGAGAGAATATTAGCATTGGCTAGACTTGCATCTTCTTGGCCAAAGCCTTAACATACACACCTGATGGCTCCTCATGGATATCTAGCTGTTAGCACAGGATGACTTAAGAATACCCTTTCCACAAATTCTCCCTTTGCCTCTTTTCCTTAATCACAAACAATGCTACTCTATTAACCTGAAACACTGGTGCCAGAGAAGGATCTCCAATTTACCCCTCTAAATCATAGCAAGCTAAAATGAAGCTTTCTAATATTTTTGGCACACAGCTAAGCTTCCTCCTCATCTACACAAATTACATTCTCCTTTGGACTGTCATCTTGAAAACGCTTTATGTGGCTGTGCCATCTTTCCTATCTTCATTCCTTCAGAAAGCTACTACAAAAAGAATCCTTTCCAACCTGTTGCTTTGACCAACAACTTTGACCAAACAACTTTGTTGTTTGATTCCTTACTGAATCAAACAAAAGTCGCTTGGCTTCAATTGCATATCCTTCTAAATGGTCCCATCTCAGGATGCCAAGGGGAGTTTCCACTTCCAAAGGACTACAGTACATGTCTCCATCTTCAAGTTCTGAAATGATCAAATACTTTCATGCTATATCCTATTTTGTCTCATGTATCTGAAAGTAGCTCCAACATCTATTAAGCTACCTCACAGTAAAAAAAGATTTGAAGAGTGATTTAGAAGAATAAGTATTCTGACTATTTTTTATACATACCACAGTAGTTAAGGAAGTTCTCTATTGATTAAGAACACAGACTAGTGTCTGTGTTGACTGGTATGTTCACATCATCTCTTAGCGTCAAATTCTATTTCTGATCTAATATATGCTGTCTTTAAGTTCTTAGTTTTGATACTTATCCTTTGGATTTTTATGTAACTTTGAACAGAGTAGGGATTGTAGCACTGAAATGGAACCTTGAAGTTAACAGCAACAGCATGGGGAGGAACAACAAGAGAACAAAAACCACACAACAAATCAACTTTTTCTTCAGTTATACAGAACTATTATAATGATTCTAAAGATGGTAAGCAAAAAAAAAAAAAAAACAAAACCCAAAAAACCAAAACTCAAACAAAACAAAAAACACAACAAAAACAAAAAACAAAATCACCCCAAACAGTTCTCTTATTTTAGGTTGCAATAATAAAACCTGTAAAGTAGGACTAAAAGCTACACAGAATGTGTATTCGTAACAATGCCACACTTACCAATGATCCCACAAACTTAGTGAGGCCAGTAAAACTTCATACACAACTCTTAAGTTTAATTTATCTAATGGTTCATTAAAAGTAGAGCTAACAGAGTTGATACTAGTTTTGCAGAAGTTTTACCTGATTTTGAGATAAATTCTCAAAAATATTGGTTGGGATCTTTTGATTTTTTTTCAAAAGAAGGGAAAAATACGAATTTTTAACTGAAAATCTTTTTAAAATCTGAACGAGAAAACTGTATTACTGTTTCATGCTTGCAACAACAAAGAGTTACCAGCTGAGAACTCAGATAGGGACAGATAGTGAGAACACTGGGGAAGCAGAGGCAGACCACGGAGGAGTACATTACAATCATAGTAAAGTTTGGGTTGGACGGGAACTTTAAAAGTCCTCTAGTCCCCGGTTATGAGCAGGGGCATCTTCAAAAATCACACACCACCAGCATTGCTCTTCCTGCCCCCAAGCATGCAGCAAATGCTATTCTTCCATTAACTTGTATCCCGATCTAAACTTCAGTTGAGGCTTCCCCCGCGCATTACGGTCCCAGCATCCCTTCTGTCCCAGCTCCCGGCCTCTCCAGAACTCTCCACACACTCTTCGCCCTCCCGGTGAAATCAGGCAGCCGCCGTCACGCAGGAGAAGCCGCTGGAAGGCAGACCCGAGGTTTGCTGAGCCTGCCTGTTGCCGCTGCTCCCGGGGACGGCCCCGCTCCCGCAGGTGCCCGACCGCCCCCGGTTCTGCCGGTGCACCCTCGGCTTGGGGACATGGGGCTGGGGGGAAAGGTCCTCTCCCCGTCGTACACCACCACCACCGCCCTTCGCCCCCGAGCTCTGCAGTCCTGACTTCCCCCTTAAAGTGAAAGGGAAAAACGGTGCAGAAGTGCAGATCTGGGATCCTGCCTGCCCAGGCACAGCTTCCCTTCTTCACAGTAATTTCAAATTCCAGTACTCGCTTCAGAGTACTGTATCCAGAAGGTAATTGCACATCAATTTTCATAAAGGTTTTATTCATTTAATAATTTATACTTCAAACATAGCTCAGCAGTCAGCCATTTACTTTCAAAAGTACTTCTCCTTACTGCTAGGTACACTGTTTCCATGGAGACTTCCTTAGATATTCTGGGGTGAACACTCTTAATCTCTTTATTTTCTTTTCTTTTAAAAATCAGGAGAGACCTAGGCACTGCTGAAACTCAGTAAATGTTTAAGTTTCCATTAGTAACAACTTCCAGGCATCTATTTTTAGATTACTAGTATACGCTGCCAGTGTTGAACAGGTGACCTACCTCACCATTAGGTCCCCCCTGAATTGACACACTAAGTTAAAGAATTCGTAGGAGGTCTCGAATTCAGACGAAAACACAGTAACCGTGTTACATCAGATGTAACTATGTATTAAAGAAAATTAATGAAGCCACCTTCATTTTCTGTAATACCATTCACACACTCAAGATTCAAGTGACTGGCTGTCTCTGTCTGCTTGACACAGATCCAAACTTTCCCACCTCTCTCAAGCGAGCATGCAAGATATTAATGCATTTTTTAAGTGGCAAGGCTATGCAATGAAGTCTCTGATGTTATCCTAACATGTAGTGTAGTAGTTGTAGCAGCTGCTCTGGGGAAAACCAGAACACCAGTCTACCAAGTGGGATACCCTTTCTACACATGACCAAGAATTTAATCTAAAATGCTAGCACTGATCTTTTCCTGCATTATAAATACACATAATACAGCCACAGCTTTCTTATTCAAAGGCTGTTGAACCTCCTGCCAAACCGCATCATGTGCTCTTTTTATGGATCAGTCTATATTTACCAGGACACAATTTCCATCAGCACACAAAAACTTTATTAACTTGATAATGAAAGTCACAATGCAAAGTCAATTTCTAGTATTATATTTCATTTTAAAAACATAAAAATCACAGTGTAATGATGTTAATTGCTATATGCCTAAAGCCTATAGTTATTTGTTAATAGGTATTTCTTTGCTGTTATAGGTATAAGATATCCAAAATGCCTCAGTTATAGGAAAAATCTTCAAGTGGAAATCATGTGAATACCAAAGCCATTCACCACACAAGGTTTCATGAATACTATTTATTTCCCATTTTGTATTAAACAGGAAAATGAAACCAGTATCTGGAAAAAGTAAGGCCAAGGTCCTCATTAAAGAAAAAAAAAAAAGTGTGCTTAAGGAGATGCATACACAGATACCACAAATTTTCCTGCTACATCTTACTGCCACAGAAGACTTGATTCATAGACACAAAATCTTTCACAAACTGAAACCAAACTGATCCCCATTAACGAGCTGACTAGTCCTGGATGAGGGTCTCAGAGTGGTGTGTTTTTCCTGTCTTCCCAATAGCATTAACATATATTTCATGGAAGCTATATATTACATGTAAGCAACTTATGAGCCCACTGTCGAACAAGAATTAGTGCAGCATGTGAGTACTTTGAGATGTTAGTCTGCTATTGTCCACTGACTGTTCTGGAGTACTGTGTAGATAATACAAGCATGTAAGTTTAATCTTAGTACTGCCTGGTTTCAATAGAGTTTAGCAACAATTAAGACATTAAAATAATAGAAATATTATTAAAAATAGGAAAATGTGATCACAGAACATACTTGGAAAGAATTTTATAGGCTTAGAGGAAAAGCTAAGGGGGTTCTCCAGTAAATATTGTATCTCTAACTATATTCCAGCCTTGTCTCCAAGGGCAGCTCTTAGATGACTGTAATATAAAGAAATTAGTTCAAAAAATCTTAATTTAGAAAGAAAAATAAAAGTGACAGTAGGTACTGAACTTTTTTTTGCTTCACTTCACTAGTATATGTTGTTTGATGAAATGTTGCTTAAGATAGTATAACGCTATACAGCAATCAAAACTGACATACGAATTCTGAACAGCAGGGCTATTTTTGTTCCTTTGTCTCCTCCAGGAGACAGAAGGAAATAAAAATGAAGAATCTTAAGCTTGCACATTATAAAAACTCCTCAAATCCTTTTCTCTCTTTTTTTCAGCCCCAAACAGAACTTCTTCAGCACATAACATCCAATTGCACAGAAACAAAATGCTACACTTGCATGTAACTTTGAGTCACTACATAATTTCATTGGCTGTGTCTTCTCAAATTGCTCTTTACCTCATTCTGATTTGGAGGGCCAGGCTGTACCTGCAAGGCTGCATTCCTTGTGATTGTCCTGCAGCGCTGTTTCTACTATAAACTACAGAAGTTTCAAGAACAAAGCATAGTAATAACAATCCAGATGAAAAACAAGGCAGAGAGGAAAACAGTAATAGAGTACCAATACTAGTTCAGGATGACAGAATACAAATATTGCATCAAAAATAGACAAACTGTAGTTTTCCAACACTGAAGAACAAAAATTAATTCTACATTTTCCTTTTCTCTAGAACATGGAAAACCTCTGGAGTCATCTTCCATCTCTCCAGTCATATTTTTGGTGGCCAGCAAGCTGGAAAAAGTCATCACCAGAAGTTTCTAGTCTCATGTCTACATATTTATCCAAGACTTCCTGCAGACTTCTAGGACTAACACTTTTCACAACCTTTTTCATCTGCAAGTTTTGTGTTTATTAAGTGTTCCTGCAATGATTGAAAAGACAGCTGAAAGTAGCACTCGCTCTTCTGTTAAGAAGTTGTCATCTTGCTTTATCAAGCACCAGTACCCACTAAATCCTTTATTTCCACACCCAAACAAAAGTATTTCTCCTTTTATGTACATAAGCACTTGGACAAGTCTCAGTTTGAAGACTGGCTACATGCTCATCTCTGCCTCTCTTCCAGAAACGGATTGACTCTTGTCTCCCTCCTTTTTCTTGGCCAGGATAGCAGTCATCTGTCCTACCTGTATAATCATGCAATATGGAGCAGGGATGCTGCCAGCTATGCTTTTTTTAATAATATTGCTACTGATTCTGAACTGGCACTTTGTAAAGGAGCCCCTTTATAAATTATCTTAAGCTAGACAGCAATAGTGGAGTTTTTGCTTATCTAAGAACTAAAGAGGGGATATTTACCTAGTGGCTTAAAATGCAAGTTGCAAGTGTTTGGCTATTTCCCAAGTTCCTGATTCCAATTTTCCTTTTACACTTCTAACTAGTTCAGTACAGCTAGAATTGAACTAACTTGTTTCAGCAGTATGTATTATGGTAGCTGCAAAGCATTGGAGCCACCAACTGTTCAAACATGGCAACAGCTACCTAACTTCTATTCCAGAATAGTTAATATAAAACACATCTTGCTAAGTTTTGGGACCACTGAGTTTCCTTCATTACTTAAGACACAAAATCATATTTATCCCATTAAAATGATGAAAACTTTGTATTTCATAAAAAGGATAACTATCTCAAATTATTATGTTGCTATCTCTAAAGATATGACATTTATTTAATACCCTAGAAGCTCTCCCAGTTCCCCTTTCAGTTAGACACTCAAACGAAAGACAGTTGCATATAACTATGCAGCAGATGCATTTCCTTGCACACTAGGTTGTAAGAAGTTCACACAAGCCTTTTATAATGGATTTTATACATTTATTACTGCAATTATATCCAGAATTTTAAAACACTTAAAGGAAATTATTATATTAATGAGCAAAATGAAGAGTTACCTTAGAGAACACTATTAAAACACTGACATGATCTGCTAAAAGAATACCTTGATGTTTTTGAAGTTTACCTTGAACTTTTGTCTTCAAATCCACGTATGTTTTAATTCCCTCTATTTCATTTCCTTTCAGTGCCTCCTTTAACCATAAATTTCCGTCATTGAGCTCTACCAACTCAGTGAAGGCAGTCAAATGTCTCAGTTGTCCCCAGCTCTGACATTCTGTGGAGCTGAACACACCATTTCCAAGTTTGCTGATGACACCAAACTGGGAGGTGCTGTTGACTCTCCAGAGAAACTAGAGACCTTGCAGAAGAATCCAGGTAGATTGGAGCATTGGATAATCATCAATGAGGTAAAATTTAACAAGTCCAAATACCAGAATCTGCATCCAGGACAAACTGGAAGAGGAGTGGCTGGAGAGCAGCCCTGCACAAAGGGATCTGGGGGTGCTGGTTGGCAACAGGATCAATGTGAGTCAGCTGTGTGTCCTGGCATCCAAGAGGTCAAACCACATCCTGGGGTGCATCAAATGCAGCATCACCAGCCTATCAAGATGGGATTATCCCTCTGTATTCAGCATTCGTGGGGCCTCACCATGACTGCCATGTGCAGTGTTGGGTCCACAATTTAAGAAGGATATTGAGGTCCTTGTATGTGTCCAGAGGAGGGCAACCAAGCTGGTAGAAGGGCTGGAAGGGATATACTATGAGGAGTGACTGAGAATTTTGATGTTGTCTAGCTTGAAAAGAAGAACACTGAGCAATAACCACATTGCTCTGTACAGCTTCCTGAGGAGAAGTGAAGAGAGAGGTGCTGATCTCTTCGGAGATCAGTCATAGGGCATGTGGGAACAGTTCAGAGCTGCACCAGGAAAGGTTCAGACTGGACATCAGGAGGCATTTCTTTACTGAGAAGGTGGTCAAACTCTGAAACAGACTTCCTAAAAGTGTGGTTGATGCTTTGAGCCTGACAATGTTTAAGAGATACTGGGACAATGCCCTGCAGTACATGCTTTAATTTTTTGAAGCGGTCAAGGCAGTTGTATTAGATGATTGTTGTAGGTCCCTTCCAACTGAACTACTCTATTTTTACGTGAATTCAATCATCACAAGAGAAGGAAGACCTGAAAAATGAGCACATTAAAGTCTGAGCATTCTAATCAGTAGGCAACAGTATAATAGTGCTAATTTCAGTATGCAAGCCATCTTGGAACAAGACGAATTTATATTACAGCACTGCAGTCTTCAGGCAGAAGACAGAACAAAAAAGCTACAAGGTAAGTCAACCACATAGTTTAACTATGAGAAACCCAGAACTTAGACCAGTTTTACTTTATCTTAATGCACTGTTGCACTCTGCTATAATAGCTCAAGCATCTATGAAAATATATACACTGAGGCAGACTCCACAGCAAGAACTATCTTACTAAATCAACTACAAGAAGTTTCATGACACAAAACTTTCTTAAAATATTTAAGCCATCCTAGCTCTGTTAATATTGCATAACCACCCAATTCCTTGATGGAGAAAAACTCCTGCATGAGTGTGTAGGAAGAAGGGCTGTGGCAAGGTACAACTGTCCACTCAGTATTCCAACTGCAAAAGAAGATCACAAGGAAAAAATGTAACTTTTCCCTTCATGTGCTTCCAACCAGCTGTGACTTCAGAACTTCTTTAAGTACTGCTCACACTTTCTTTCATCATCCATTAAGGGATTCCATCCACATCCTCCCCTCATTTTGTCCAGTTGCACCCCCCACCATTACCAAAGTATTTGGGTATCTTCCCATGTTTGCAATCTAGCCAAGGCAGAAAAGTTCATTCTGCCAGTATTTCAGGATTTCAAAAAGAGCAGGAAAACCAAACCAACCAACCAACCTACCTACCTTTCTTCCTCTTCCAAACAAGTTTTCCTGAAAGAACTTAGTTGCACAGACACCACCAGTGAGAATGAGGAAAAACACGTGCAATGCTGATGTGTCAAACTACTGATTCCTTCTCCACTTCCTGATCATTTTTAGTAGATACTAGGCAGCGATTTTACTTGTTCTTTGCCTTACATTTTGTGAATGTAAATATATACTAGCTTTTGTTTATTAGGAGCATTCCCCGAAATTTTTTATATTTATATTTTTTATATAAATTTGTATTTATATAAAAATAAATATATGTTCCCATACAGGAACACAGATATATATGGCAAAAGAGAAGAAGTATAGACTAAGGAAACAAGAAGCAGCTATGAAGAAAGAACAATTCCTAAAGTTTGAAGAAAGTAAAAAATGCTCCTGGTTTGTATATAACCCATTTCTTAGGCCCCTCAAGGACAAAGAGGAAACGTCATTTGGGAGCACAGTTACTTTTTTTTACCTTGTATGCTTAGAGAAAGACTAGCTCTAAAAGCAAGTCAGAAGAAATCAGAGAAACTGCAAATATCTGTAGTTTTACTGAAAACTTCCCCAAAATGTTCCCTGCAATCCACAGTACTTATTAAAATTCTGACTAAAATACAGCAAGTTTAAACGAACATTTTAATATTCCTAAACAATGCTATAAAAGGTTAATTATCTATATACAAAGATTGGACTAGAAAACTAAACAAAGTTTAGGAAGACTGATAAAAATGCTGCACTTTCACAGTTGTTCACAGACCTTAAAAAAGGAGCCTGAGAACTCTTAGCAGAAGACACACATAACCCTGATACTAGAACAGACCAATCAGATGAATCAAGATTATAAATGTCTATGTCCTTACCACTTATGTGCAAATTACCACCTATCAATCAGGAGCACACGAGAGACTCAGACACCAGGGAAGTTCTGATTTTGTTGGAGTCATGAAAAGCCAATAGATGAGGATGTTCCCTGTGAGTAAAACAGAGATAAATCTCTAGTTAGTGAAGAGAACAGTGGAGCAGAGAGCGGCGGCTCTGACAGGGTGTACAAATCATACGGGAGATTCCATTACTGATTAATGCACCAGTTCTACAAGTTACAGCTACCACATGAAAGAACACCACTTGCCCTGCCTTGCCAGTCAAACACATGGTGGCGTTGCTGCCTCCTGGAAGTGGCACTGATATCCTGAGCACACTGCACACCAGCTCAAGTTGTGGGATCATTTATCAAGTGCTGATAAGAAAACTTCCCACTCTGACCATTCACAGGCTCCCTGGCAGTCACACTCCCAAGCCCAAACTTCCCACTGCTGGGACCGAAGCTCCTTCCTAGCAGGCGGCTCCAGTGGCTTGACAGGAGTCCCACTTGGCTCCCTGCTCACCGCACTCACACAGTCAGACCAGGTTTCCTTACTGGTTCAGCTCCAGGCTTCCCACAGCAGTCTCGGATGTCTCTTTCCAGAAAGCCATTTATTCCCGGTGCAGTACCACAAAAACAACCCAAGTTAGAGGTGCCTCCAAGGAGGAACCCCTAACTAAGGAACTCCCAGGCTTTTATCCCCTCAGTCTCCCCATGCTCCTGCCCCCTCTCCGTGTCCATCCACCTCGCTGGCATCACTGGTCTTCATCTCCTTTGTTATCCAAAGGGTCGGCAATTCTCAGCTCCCGCTGCGTCTCTTGGTCTCCATCCACCTGTCTGGTGCCACCCATCTTCATGCCCTTTGCTACCCCAAAGTTTGGCGGCTCTCGGCCTCTTGTCTTGGGCTCCCACTCAGAGCTCTCACGTGCATCTTGATGTGCAGCTTTCAAGCCCAGCTACCTGCATCAGGTGTATTCCTCAGCAATGCCGTCATCACACCAAAACCAGATACCCATATAACAGACATTCAAAGCAACTTAGGAGAGCAGAAGACTTTAAAAGATCTCACGTTCATGCAAGTGGCTGATTTTACCACACCACCAAGGACCACTTAATTCCAAGGAATGCTTCTGAGCAGCTGCACAGACAGGGAAGACATAGACCTGCATATTTTTATAAAATCTTGGTCTAGGTTTTGATCCATTATGCTTTATTAGAACTCCCCAGAAGATGATTATCAAACTAATTTTACCCATTTGTTGTTTAGATTCTTTGGCCAAGGCTCCCTTTAGGCTACAGAGGGAAGGCTCAGTTTATCACTAGCAGAACTCTGAAATATATAGTTCATTTTTTATGAAGATGGCACATCCCTTAAATTTTTCTTTAATTCTAGACAGTTCTTTTGTTTCTGCTACGTCTGTAAAAACATGCTTACATTCCCATTGGCTCCCCATGCTCCTTATAAAAAGAATATAAGGTAGAATGTAACCTAATTTAAATGTCCTAGAAATCTGCCAATTTCTAGAAGTAGGTGATCCCTAACATACTATAGCTTTCATATCCCCAAAGGGGAACAGGTCTACAGATCTATAAATTTTAGACTGAGCTCTTAATTTAGTACTAGAGAAGCACTTAGCAAGTGGAACCATACATGCACAGATGGAGCAAATAATTTTCAAGCTTAACTCCACATGGCTGCAGATACCCAAATGTGGCTCCCAGCTGTCAATGCTGACTACCGCAGTACATACAAAGCTGTTGGCAGCTCCCACAAACTATTTTCCCAGGTAATCACTCCTATGCCAGAGCATGAAGTATGTCTGTCAGGGCCAATGATGCTGCTTACGTTTGGATGGGAGTTTTCTCAGCAGATGAAGGATAGAGCTCAAATTCCAGGTTGAGTCCAGACATGGTATTTTGACAACTGCTACATCAAAGTAACCCAGAGAAACATCCAACCAGCGCAAGAAGGCTTACTTGTTGATATACTAGGGTATGTTGCCAGAGTATGATTTGGGGAGGAAGAGAAAGTAGTGTCAATACTAGAGTACTGTCATCTTCAGTTGGAATCCAGGACAGTCTTTGAATACACCATCACAAAAGGATTTTCCAAGGCTCTGATTCCTTTTTTAACCACTCTTCATTCTCACAGTGAAAATTTATTAAAAGTTTTTGGTTTTTATAGAAAGTAAAAAAGAATTTGAAAACCACCAATTGGAAGTCACGACCTCTAACGATTCTATTCCCTGTAACCAAGAAACTCATGTTACAATGAATTTCTTTACTTACCCTATTCATTAATGGAATAGTTCAGAATTCCAACACTCCCTCATTTTCCCCTATAAATGCCAAAAAAAAAAACAAACCTCTTCCCCCCAAAACCTCTAAGCCTCCCCATGTAAAATACATCACCAGAGCAGAATGGACTACCTCAGAAAAGTAAAAATATTCTTGTGCACACTCCAGAGCTGTATTAGAACAAAGACAAGTTAAGAATTGAGACCAGTCTACCAGTCCAGCCAAGTTCTGCAGGCTTTTTTTCATCTTACTTCTCTGGAAAACTAACCAGCCCCCCGACCCCTCCAGAACAAAACCCCAAAACACCAAAGCAAACCCACCAAACAAAAAGCAGGAAAATTTGTTTCACTCTTAGAATGAAACTAAGTTTGCAATAAATACAAATATGGCAGTATTATGAACCCAAGAATGACAAAATACTATTTATCACTCCAAGTACAGTTTACACAGACTTTCTAGGCTTTCTTGGAGAGACCAGTTCTCATCTTCCCACAGACAAGGCTCTCTTCCTAGAATTATTTTGCTCCCCTTTCCACCCCTACTCTACTCTTGTGTTTTAACCTCCATCCACCTCAATCTCCCATTTAGAAATGTTAGTTACATGAAAATACGGTTTTTCTTTCCAAATTCCAAGTGCAGTACATATTTGAATTCAGGTGTAACTGCATCTTTCTACTGTGTGTTTAATTACTGGCTGAATGGAATAAACAAACCTTTAAAAGGCACAAAAATAACTTTGAATAGTAGGTACCAACAAGTGAACATCTGTTGTCAAAGCAATCCATACAATCCTTGGCTGTGAGTTGTTAGGAAATACAGGTAAAAATCATCCTCATTCAGAATACAGCTTCAAACAGGAGCTGACTCAGATGGTCAGACAAAGACATGCTCACTTTTGTTTGCACTGATCTCTGTGGATAACCCATATTACAGACTGCTCATGCGATCTCCCTGAGCAAGACCTCCTTTCACTATACTGCTAGGGCACCCTCTCAAATGCTGCCTGCTAGAATCTATTTCATAACTTAACCATTTGGACTTAACCTGGGATCGGTGAGTTTCTGCAAATCGAGACATGTGCATGGGGAGAACCAGAAAGAACTACTCCCCTGAATACTTCCCCAGGCACCCAGTAAATAAAGTACAGAGACTTAAGCCCAACTTTTTTTAGCATCTCTAGTTCCAGTTTTCCCCAATGCCTGAGGTGCTCCGAGTTTCTTGGCCAATCATTGAAAATACCCCAAGAATCTCTGGTAGTATTGCTTATCATGATCGACCACCAAATACTCTACATTCATTCTCATAATTATGTCAGTAAGCATATTTGGGTTTTCCAACACCCAGTCAGTTCTTACACATACCCACCTGCACATAAATCCAGTCCAATACTTCCAGAAGCACCACGTATCTGTCAAGGCAAGATCAAAGCCAAAGCTCTACCAGAAGATGGTGACGAAGACCACAATTTGGTGACACACAGAAAACCATTAAAAACCAGCTGTAGGACCTTCAAACTGGAACTAAATTATGAACTGAGCAGCTCAGAGAGCACAACCTGCTCATGGAAGTTAATCACCCTATGCAGTATATTATACCGCAAAATTTCCCAGTGATGGCTGAAAGGGAGCATTTAACACAATTCTCCACAAGCCTTGAGAACATAGACGTGATGTAATTTCAAAGATATTTGTGACTTGCAGTGCAGCATTTATTTTGATAGACACAGATATATAATGATTTGCTTCTTATGCTTTATCTGATAACACTGATGCACAAAACTACATCCCAGAACTGTAGTATCTCACTCATTATGTTCTATCAAAAAAGATTTAATACAGCACAACCACACACCTTCACCCCACATAGAGTAATTCCAATCATACAGTCTAGGTATCAGTTACAGTTCAATCAACCTGCTTTTCAAAAGCTTTTGCTAGGTAAGAATTACTGAGATTTCACCTAAATTAAAACCCTATAAGCAGGGCTTATCACACACACTGACACTCTTTTCTGCAGTTAACAAAGTTGTCCCTAAGCCATTCTTGTTTTAATATGAAACCTTTTATGTCAATGTTTCATCAAATTAGAAAAAAAATTATCAGCCACCTAGTAGTGCCAAGTTCTCAAGCTTGTGGAAAATAAGATACTTAATAGTTCAAGACTTATTTTTTGGTCTTTGGAAAACTACTAGTAAAGCTTAAAAAGTATAGCCAACTCGAACTCAGTTTCACAGGGTTTAACACAAATACCTTTTATAACACAAATACCCTAGCACAGTAATATTCAGGAACTACAGTGTTATTTCCCACATAAAGCATGAGCCTTTGCCAAAGCAGTACAGAGTGAGAAACTGAAATGATACACACATATCAAAACAACTAACTAGTGACTCAGTACTTCCTAAGTCCTTACATTTTAGATCTCTGCAGAGAGGACAGTTAAATATACAAGTGACTAGAAAAATGCCAGTCCTCCGAAAACAGTAGAAGCAGCATTCTCTCTGCATCAAGTACAATAAGCAGGAACTAGTTAATTTGTTCTGCAGCAGGAAGGACTGCCATAAAATGCACTTAAAAGATGCGTGTATCTGGAATCTTTTAATGATTCTATAACATGTCACCCAAGAGATTTCTTATTGTGCATCTTATTCATTGTTCAATTCCTGATCATTTCTATCCCAACTGCTGACATGCCCCACAGCAGGACAGTTGCTCTGACATTCTTGTCAGTCACAGCAGCATACAAAGCATACAAAAGAGATTAAGTAACCCAAGTTATGCTAGTCTTCTGCCTTAAGTGAGTTTTCTACTCTTTTACCATTCAGTTTTTTCCATCTTCCCTACCTTTACTCACACCCTTGATCACCCTCCACCTCCCAGGGAGCATCCAAGAGGAAATAGGCCTAAATTTTTCTACTAGAAGTGGGACATGACCAGCTACTACTTACTGTAGGTCAGAGGCCCCCAAACATACATCTAAATCAACCAAAACCATTATACATGTTATTTTGCACTGACTAAGAAATAGATTATTTGAATAGCATTTAAGCATTCACCACAGACTGGTTTTTTTCTTTCCAAACATTGCCCCATTAATTCAAGCTATGCATTGATAGCAACCATTAACTGGCTGGGCCAGCCAACACTAACCAAAATCAGTCTGAATCTCAGATACTACCAAAACACCAATCACCCAAGTAAGTATTTCTTCAGTTCAAAGTTTTAACTTGCTGTTTACAAAACTTCTGTAAAAATCATTCCATGCAAAGTATGTTGGCCACACACAAAAGCCATTTTTTTGTCCTTTTATTAACTAGGGAGATTGCCTCCCTCAGCTAAAGTAGATGTCTGAACCTGGTACAAATTTGTAATGCTTGAAGGAATCAGTCCTTTAAGTGCTAATCTCCTTGAGTCATTGAATGCCATTGAAAGCTAGGTAAGTCACAACAATTTGCATTTACAGCTTTGGCTGTAGTTTGTTATCAATCTGAAGAACCTGACCCACCTCTCACAGAGCCTGAAATAACTTTTTACTATTAAAATTTTTTAATTGAGCATTCTATGTTTGGGCATTTTAGACTAGAATTGCATGTCATGCCATCCTAGCAAGTTAAGTGTAATGAAAAAACTCTAACATCCCACCCCAAAGAATAAAATACTCAGAACTTCAACACACAAGCTCAAAATTCACAGAATTGCTCACCCATTTAAAAGGGGAACTAGGCAAAATTAAGTTTTGATTAACAGTAAGAAAGAAATGCTATAATGACTTTGGTAGTTGTCCTCCTTACAGCAGTGAAAGTCCAGAATAACTGAGTTTCATTTTTGAAGTCTCAGTCTACTTGTCAGTTCTCCTCCCACCAAGAACCAAACTGGCTGTGGTACTAAGCAGTCTTTTATTAACGCTATTGCCCCATATAAATGTGTGCAATATTTTCTGTTTGTCCTGTTCCAAAAAGCATTTCGAGTTTCAGAACCTGTAGCACTTAACAATGGCAGGCTGGGAATGCATGGGTAGTCTCACAGATTCCAGACAATTCCCATGCACCACATTAGCAGGTACCTGCTTCAACACTTCTCTTGCTATTAATACACAGATGCTACACAGATACAAGAGACACAAGCACAGCAAATACCCATCAGAAGAGCAGATGCAGTAAATGGAGAATTCTAACACCACACTTTGATTTTCCTCCAGTATCTTTTCCTTTAGACATCATCCAAAAATGGGAACAGGAAAGGAAATTACCAGAAACTTGCTTTTCAGAGAACTGTAGATTTCCTAGCAAGGTTTCAAAGAAAGGGTCACACCATGATGCAGTGCACTCCTTTCTGTTCTGGATCCATGACACTTTTGTGTTTGATATACTGAACGCTATTAGCATATTCATATGATGCTACCAGAACCACACAGAGAAAAGGCTTCAGGGGATGAATTCTATGATTGGGGAGGACAGGGAAAGTGGTATGGAAACAAATTCCAATAATCCTAGATTTAAAGAAAGCAGAGTCTTTACCAAGACTTCATACACAAGACCACTTATGAACTACACAAATGCAAGTGATGTACTGCAGAACATAGAGCATTGCATTTGTTTTCTATGATAGAAAGTCAGCTATGCCAGAGAAATCCAACTCTGTGCCACCACAGCAGGCGATACTCCCTTCCAGTCCTGTTCATTTAATGCCTATGAACAAACGATTACTCAAAATGTCTGTGCCTGACAGTCATCTCACTAGTCAATTTTGATATTCAAAAGTCAGCATAAGAAAGTTCTAAAGAACTGACCGGTTTTTTTCACTACCACCCAGTGACAAATTAGTGAAAAAGCATTTCATTTCCCAGCATGCTTTCAGATACAAAGTACAGTTTTCTATGGTTAACAGACAAGGTTTTTCTTATAAGGCTAACTGTGCTATACTAGAACTACAGGAACTGTTAATACTGGTTGGAATTTTTACTTTTTGTTTAGAAAGACAGCGTAAGCTACGATCTTCCTGCATAATACACTTTAGAAAAATAATTTCATTTTAGAGAATTCCAAAAAATCCATGCAGGCTTATCTTCATTAGACCTAATCTCCCAGAAGTTCATATGGCTCTGACTAATTCACAGCAGTTCACTGTAACAACAAGTACCTGTATCAAAGCCAGTAGAAATACGCTTTCCATACGTGAGACATTTTTAACAGAAAAGCTGAATACATCTGAGGAAAATGTCTCTTGGTATTTCTGCAGGATTTTAAAACTGGCACTTGTTTCAGCCATCTAAACACACCTCTCTAGTCACATCTTCTACATGAACAGAGACAAGGCTCAATTTAATTCAGTAAAATCAGCTGAACTTAGTAGCTCCATACTACTTAGCATTACTTCTCTCCCTACAGTCTCCTGTCAACTACTTCAGTATCTCAGCTCCAGTGAAACCAACGTACAGAGTTAATGATTATTTATGAGGAAACATTCAAATGACTGAAAAAGCCCAGTTTACACAGAACTCGATGCAAAATCAGACTGGATTTCCTTATTACATATCAATGAGAACACTACTGATGCATTAAGTTGAAGCGTATACATAGTTTTAAAATTTTAGGTATTTTCCAAAAAGAGCATATGACTAACTTGAAACATCTAACCTAAGTACTACAACCAAAAAGCCAATGCTGTATTGAAAGCATGCAAGTAAGACTACTACTAGACAGGAAGTGTCATAACTGCTTCTTGACTAAAGCAGAGCTTACTACATCTTTAGGATGCTGTATATGCTACAAAACCACTTCTCATACATGCACCATGTAAAAGTATATTTTTGGAGTCTAGGCATTAAAAGAATTTATGATGGAAACACAAAAAAGTCACAGTTTTCACATAAAGGTATTAAAACTAGGTACACAGCAACACACTTGATGGACAAAGTTCCACTGGCATAAAATCTGCTTGTGCAAGCATTTGATTTTAAAAGGCTCGATTGTCTAACTAGTATACATCTTCAGGCATTTCAAAACTTGATACTTACATGGTGGTACAAACATGATCACATTTTAAAACATTTTCTGAATTTTAAGAATACTACTTTTACACTTTAAAGAGTTAAACCTGCCATCACCAGCAGAGCACTGCAGAAACTGAGCATCCAGAAATCGGGACAAGACACACACCTCATCTGCTGACTCCACAGACACAAGCTTCCTCAGCAACAAGACTAAGAAGAAAATTTTAAGCTTGGGAAAAGAGTATTTGGGGCAAGAAACCTATCTGAGCAATACTTTCTGAATAGATAAGACAGCAAAAGATGTAGAAACTGAGCAGCACGTACAAGTCCAACATAGCTTAGTTACTTCAAAAAAATGTTTATAGATGTTAAAGCCGTCTATGTATTTATAACTTACTAGAGGACAGAATAATATGGCAAGATAGCATTGCAATACCCAGTGTTCAACACTCTTTAGGAACGACCCATTTAGCTGCATATTCCATTTGAATTTAAAGTAAGAAGAGGAAGGGCAGCATTGACCCAAATTTTCCCACCACAAAGAACTCTATTCTACTTTACAGTACTATATAGGGTCTGGTGGCTTAAAGCAGGAAAGTGAATAATTTGAATTTATAGCAAAAGCCTGTTTTAGAACTAAACCCATTACCATTTGAGCTATGAGTATAGTTTACCACTATATAGCTCACTCAACAATGCAAGATGTGTTGAATGCTCCATTTCCAGAATTTAGTGACTCTTCCTTATAGAGCCAGTCTTTCCCATCTTTCCCAAACAATTAATCTCAGCTTCTCTGAAGCAGTTATTTGGATGAGTTTTCCATCAGGTAAGTTCTTCAGGAATCTCAAGAGATGTTTTATTTCCCTGCAATGTGTCACATGCTAAGTGATTCACTAAAAAGGTTACAAGCTGACCACTGTTACATTCATCATCAATTTAGACACTGCACAGTAAGTGGACACCAATAAAGATTCCATAGGTGATGAATGATTAAGGCTCTGCCTGTAACCTCATTTGTTACTCTCTGATTTGACAAATTTTGGATGGAAGAACTAAGGCTAAAAATGCACCCCATTACCATTCAGAAAATGGAGAATTTCAATATAGTAAGAAGCATTACAAAAGAAAGATGCCGAATCCTTAATGTAATTTGAATTTTCAAAGCAAGTTTATACTAAACAAGTCTGAACTTCCATCTGGATTTTTTGATACTCAAGATCCATTTCTTCCCAACAAATTCATGAAGAAACTGTAAACAAGTATCCACCTCAGTTTAATAGAAAAGTAATGATATAAGCTTAAAAATAAAAATCCACACTCAAGAATTTCAGTGAATACATAGGGTCAGCAACAAATCCAATACATACAAACAAGAAGCCAAATACAAAAAATCCAAGTCTGGTTACACAGAGAATTATATGACATTTTTTCAAGAAACTTAGAAATTTAAAGTTTCATCGATCAGTGAAGGAGCAATTCCTTAAAGCTACAAGGGTGTTTCAGCCTCTATCCCCACCAACCTCAACAGGCCGGGACAAGTGCAATACCACAGACACACACAGCATTGCAACTGATCCCAACCTGTGTAGAAAGGGGTATAATTTTTCCACACTCACTGACTGACTTGTCACTGCCACAGTCAGTTTTGCATGGATTTGCACAGCAGAGTATCATACAGCTGGATGCAAACCTGCAAAACTAACCAGAGAACAGTGTTCAATAAACAACAAACAAATTGTAAGACACATTTAATATGTAGTTCTACAGCTAGCAGTACTTTAAGTGCTTATAATGCAGTAGATTAGTGAACACTACCTGCACTATAAGCACTTTAGTGCTACAAAAGCTGTCATTCACTAGACTGCTGTTAAAATAAGGAAGGCCACAAAATATCCCATAACCAGCAGAGAGCATTCAAGGTCCTTGATGTAGATTATAACAGGCCACCATCAGCTTTGCATAGATTTGCACAACCACTCTCTTCTTGTAGTGCAACTATGCAAAACTAACAGAAGTCTGCAAAGCAGAAAACTACTGGAACATCTACAGTCTTAACCTGAGTGACTGGATGAAGACATAACTTCTTATGCCAGAAGGAGCACTTAGGGCAGTAGATGCTAATCTACTTCACTATCTGCACTAGATGCACCTTAGTACAAAAAGCACTTGACACCACCACACTGTACCTTTCCATTCTCTGAAGTCCTGCAAGATCTCCTGAGGCAGTTGTCAACATAATGCTACAAGTGCCTTCACTGCAGTAGGTTCTATATATCACTACCTGCACTGTAAGCACTTTGACATTACTCTGACGCAAACAGCATTTTTTTAGTAATTCAAGATATGTTGTCTACCTTGTACCTGCTGAAAGAAAAGAACAAAGTGAGTATTTGATCAGGTTTCGAATTCCAAGCTTTGGAACAAATATTCACGTTTTTGGGCTAAAGACCTCCTTCAGAGTTAACTGAAGCAGGCCATCAGCCCAATCCAGGACACTCATAGGCAATACTAAGGAGTATCACAATCAATGCTGATTCACAGTACAAGATCCCAATGTGAAAATTCAATAAATGCTTCTCCCACACAAGTCTCAGAATACCACAACAACTTTAAGAGTTAAAAATAACCAAATTTTCAAAGATAAACCTGACTTTGGGTAAGAGCATCCACCAAATCTCTTCAATTAAAAAAAAAAGCAAGGCAAGTAAGTATTAAAACAAAGTTTACACCCAATTCCAGAAAACCAGGTATTTTAAAATTAGATTGAACATACCCTACCATCAGCTTTCTGAATTCCAGAAAGCACCTTATGATGTGGCAGGTACCTAAGTTTTCCAACTACTCACTTTGCTGTCCAGTTAGAATATTTGCTACTACTGCCACAGATACCCTGTCTCCAACTACAATTCCTACCATGGCACTTAGATTGGTTCATCTTGCAACAAAAAACAGGTTCTAATGATGGCTGTAAAATATACAACCACAACCAAATTACATCTTATTACAGACCTGAGGTTCACCAATGAAGGAGAGTGCTATATTCTAAATTTGAAGACGTATTTTATTCCTACTTTAATAGAAATATAGACTTGAAGGAAAATGTAAATGTAATGTCTCCCTTACCTGATACTTACAGCCAGTTTAACAGAACACTTTAAAACTACAATAAAACTAGCTTCTTTAGTTAGACTGACTAAAAAACAAGCTTTCGTTCAAGAAAAGAAAAAATCCAAGATATCAAATTTCAAGATTTTTAGAACTTTCTCACTGTCCAACTGCTTTAGTCAAACAAATGATTACCTGGGAAACTTGCATTATTCTCCTCTAAGTAAGTGAAATTGTGGATTGCTACACATGCCTCCAATCCCAAGGAACTATTTGGAATTTAGTGGTCCTAACTGAAGTCTAAGCCTGTGCCTCAAAAGAACTGCTTCTGCCCCAATATTTAAAAATAAATTTTAAAAATAGAAACTTACCATTATCTGTTGAAAATAACAACTTCTGCAAACATTCTGCTGCAACATCCACAGAAAGCTTCATTATGTCCACCTGCACGTGTGGATACTGCGAAAAAAAATACCGAGTTACTTGCTTTTTGTTGCTGAGGAGTGAACAAAGTCACCGAGGAAGTTCCCAAACCCGGCGCTCCCCATCCCCACTCCACCCCTCCGGGGAGGGCGCGAAACGCTCCGTACCCTCTCGGGCGGCCATGAACCGGCCCATGCGACACGCCGCACGCAGGCTCACCCTTCTATCCCGGTAAGTGGGTCCCCCCTGCGCCCGGGCAGGATCCCTCCCACGCTGCCGGGTGTGTTCCGTGGGCCCGGGCCGGGCCGAGCCCGCTCCCCGCACGGCGCAGCACGTGCTCGCAGAGAACACAGAGCCGGCCGCCAGGGGGCGCCAACGCCAACAGCGCGGAGGTCACAGCCCGGCTACGGCGTGACACCCCCCCC